>CAUYON010137269.1:0-53651 GCA_963573935.1 Arctocebus calabarensis | reverse complement strand
GCTGGCGCCTGCCAGGCACCCCCACCAATCAGAAGGTGATTGCCCTCAGGGAGCCACCTCCCTGGACCCTCACTCACAGGAAGTCCCCACTAGACCAGGACAAAGTTCTACATTAGCAAGTCAGCACCGAGGGGAAACTTTGAAAATGCAGAGAAAGCCTCTCAACATTGTCTTCTTATTCTTTTCCCCCAAAGTAAAAATATTAACATAGAATTACAAGATTTGGGGCTCACACTGATGTTGCAATGAACAAAAGGCAATTTTGCCAATTGTTGACAATTGTGCCAACTTCTGGAAATGTTGCTGGCTCTAGTTTACACCCCCACACTCAAATGACTTGCAGCTTTGGTCCATAGCCTGTTGGAGTAAGCAAAGCTACCTTTATTCTATTTAGGCAGCATTCTTAACTTACACTCGGAGAAAGTGTAGAATTTTATTTATTTATTTACTTATTTAGTTAGTTAGTTGTTGAGGGTCTCACTCTGTAGAGTGCAGTGGGTGCAATTGCAGCTCACTGCAGTCTCCCACTCCTGGGCTCCAGCGATCCTCCTGCCTCTGCCTCCCAAAGAACCAGGATTACAGGGATGAGCCACGTCATTGGCGAGAGTTGAATTTTTTGAGCCATTTTAAAGGCAGTTTTTGCAGCAAGGACTGAGAATCTGGACATCTGGTTCTAGACTCTACCTCGGGACTATGCTTTAGCCTGAGGTCAAGTTAGGGAACCTTTACTTGGGGCCATGTAGGGAAAGAGCGTGGACAACAGCATACAGAAGTGCTCGGCCATGGTGCCCCCACTGTGTGCCCACACTGAAGAGCAGTCTGTTGTATCTTCACGGCAACTTCCAGCTAGTTCCCAGGAAACAATGAGTTAAACAGCGAGATAAACATAAGGAGTTTGTTTTTCCCTAAATTCTTTCCATCCTAGAGTAAGAATCCCCCTCTGTGGGTGTTTAGAGAAACAATTCTGAACTGATGTAAAGTTGAGCATGTGGATTAGGACGGGATCTTTGGGGACACACCAAGATAAGATCTATGTGTCCACATGGCGACTGGTGAAAGGGGGGAGATGTCTATGGTAACTTACAACTTTACACGGGCCAAGAACGAATGGCCCAAGTTTGGCCATGGGAGAAGCTGGCAGGGTTCCTTCCTCTGGGTGGATGTCCCACAGCCAGCTGGCACTGGGGCATGACAGGGCTCTCCAGATCCTTCACTGTGTTATCCCTGATAGCAGTAAGTGTCCCTGAGAAGGGTCTCTTGCCAGATTTATGTATTGAAGATAACCTATTTGGGGTGACAACCAGTAGAGAAAAAAGCTTTTTGTTGTTGCTGTTTTGGGTTAAGGTCCTCTAGTCTGGAATGTGAGTATTCCAGGCAAATGGAATCAGGGGCACATGAGTACAAAGGGGCAACAGCATGAAACAGGAGGTACTTTTTTTTTTTTTGTCACTTTGTCACCTTGGGTAGAGTGCTATGGTGTATAGCTCACAGCAACCGCAAACACATGGGCTTGAGCAATCCTCTTGCTCCTGAGTAACTGGGACTACAGGCACCTGCGACAATGCAGGGCTCGTTTTTCTATTTTTAGTAGGTTCTCACTTTTGCTCAGGCTGGTCGTGAACTCCTAAGATCAAGCAATCCTCCCGCCTCGGCCTCCCAGGGTGCTAGGATTACAGGTGTGAGCCATGGTGCCTGACCATCAACACACTCCTTACCTCTTTGATTGCTTGCTTTTCCTTCTTTCTCCTTCTTCCTTCCCTCCCTTCTTTCTTTCCTTCTTTTCCTTACTTTTATATATTAACATAAGAAAGACTTTGGCACTATTGGCTTACGTAGTAGATATGGTCTATGACTCAAAAATCTTACAGGGATAATGAGGGTGGCCAATACTCTTACACACTGACTGTATATGATTGGCTGGAACAAAGTTTTCAGATTCAACAGAGGCGAAACACTAAAGGAAATAAGAATAAACTCTTCCTAAAAAGACCAAAAATACCTTGGTGGTCAAAAAACAAAATCAAACAATATTTGTGTTACATAAGCACTCTTCAAATTTCTAATAATAAGCAAAACAAAGAAACTTAGTCTTGGCAGGACACAGGCACATTTCAGGCTGCTGGTTGGCACTGGGAAGTGGTTTCACCTCTTGAGATAATGATGAAGGACACACACGGAGGGAAGTGTAGCAGACACCACTGTTGCTCTGTGGAACAGAACACGTTTGTTGGGTCCAGGTAAGCTACTTCTCTATAGGGAATGTGTTTCACCAAATTAATCACAGAAATTCTGTGCCCCTTGCCAGGGACTGGTTTAGGAAAGGTCAATGAAATAGTCAATGAAAATGAAACAGAGATGGATGAGGAACCATTGAGAAATGTTTCCTTGCTCATTAAAACACATAGATGAAAAAACTTTCCTCCTTTCTTCTATATAACTGTTGTCATATCTGTGAAGGCTGGTGATACCCATGCTGTGGCAGCCACTTTGTGATCATGAGGACAGCTAGTTGATGATAGAGATGCCCCCCGTAGATGTCCCACAGAACAGAAATATAAAAGCAAGCTGGGCCCTTGAGGACATTGCTTGTGTTGTGAAAATAATTCCGCAGCAGCCCCACAGCACAAATTCTTATTATGGGCAATTATATTGTTCCAAGAGACAGCATCAGGCCACAAATATGAACTGTTGCACAAAATAAATGGCAGAGAAACGTCTATCGAGGAGTAGCATGTGCGTTAGGAACTGCTTCTAGAATTTGTCATTCCACATCTGTGATTTGTAGTTTTCTCCTTAATGCAGTTACTCATTACAATAACACAAATACATGAATAACTTTGCAAAAAATGCCAAACACACAGACTTCAAGGAAGAGGAAGGGCAGAAATGTCAAGAAGTAAGGAAAGACTCAGGGAGAACAGGACAAGAGAACGTCAATGTTTCTCACACAATGAATTTCCAAAAATATGTCATAAGCACAGCCTGAGTCTGATTTTAATTGGCACAAACACAAGGGAAATAGAAAATCTAAGTCAGAGAGACCGCAGCAGCAAGAAGACCCTGCCTCTGCTGCAGTATCAGAGAAGATGTGGAGAAAGGGAGACTGGACATAAAGGAAACCCGTCACATTCCTAAAAGATGGAATGGCTGCAGGAATCTCTCTGTAGGTAGGAATCATGTGTAGCCCCCTTTATTTTCAGAATTCTTCTTTTAAGGGTCACCAATGAAACTGAAGTCTGTTAGCTACAGTAGTATTTCCAGCTAAATTAAGGTAGATCGGAAAATCAAGGCCGAGAAAATGACTGTACCATTGGGAGGTGTGCTGTGAACTGTAGCAAAATAATACGAGAAAACACATTTAATTACATTTAATCAAATGCACTTCTCCCTCCAGGTTTCCCACAGCTTTATGTCATTCATTCTCTCCGATGTTGACTCAAGGAACTCATTATACTGAGGCTTTATTAAATATAAGCTTTCTTTGTATGTTGAACCACAGCCTAAGGTTGTTTTCGGATCTGGATTCTGGTAGGGGTTGCATTTTTTTTGAATTTGATGAAGTATTACCAGTGGGAGCCAGTTTAATGAGGTGAGAAAGATGTCAGATTAACTGGGAAGTGTATGGCAGAAGAAAAGAAAACTTGGACAGTTTTACAAGATGGTTAAGCACATATCACATGGGAAGAAAAGTTTAAACACATTTTAACTTCTTACAGATGGCAAATGTTTAGGGCAGGAATATTATACAAATGTGTCCTGATTTCGAAAAAGTTAATATAAAAAAGTTCTAAAGTTATAAAGCATAAATTCTTTAATACTAAAGGGAGCCACCTTATGTCATCTTTAAAAAGTCGGGTTTTTATGGGAATATAGGCAGCCTCCAAATTACAAACATCTGTTTTTTAGACTCGCAATTACCAATGACCTGTTTCAACTTCCATGCAAATCCATCTGAAGAACAAACCTACAGAACCTGTTTTGTTTGTAACCTGGGGACTATAAACATTTGATTTGCAACAGTTACACATACAAAGAGATTTTCAGGAATATGTTTGTTTATTAGAGATTTTTTTTTTTTTTTTGAGACAGAGCCTCAAGCTGTCACCTTGGGCAGAGTGCTGTGGCATCACAGCTCACAGCAACCTCCAATTCCTGGGCTCAAGCGAGTCTCCTGCCTCTGCCTCCCAAGTAGCTGGGACCACAGGCGCCCACCACAACGTCCGGCCATTTTTTGGTTGCAGCCATCATTGTTGTTTAGCGGGTCCAGGCTGGATTCGAACCCGCCAGCTCAGGTGTACGTGGCTGGCGCCTTAGCCTGTTGAGCCATAGGCGCCGAGCCTATTAGAGATTTTTTTTTTACAAGACAAGATATATACTTCACTATACTAATTTATTTTTAGCTATCCCAGTGGTATTATTAAAAATACATAGGATTAATCCTGTAATCAATCCTAGCACTCTGTGAGGCCAAGGAAAGTGGACTGCTTGAGTTCAAGAGTTTAAGACCAACCTGAGCAAGAATGAGACCCCCCCTTTCTACTAAAAACAGAAAAACTTGCGGGGTATTATGTCAGGTGCCTATACTCCCAGCTACTCAGGAGGCTGAGGCAAGAGGATCACTTGAACCCAAGACTTTGAGGTTGCTGTGAGCTATGATGATGCCATGGCACTCTACTCAGGGCAACAGAGTGAGACTCTGTCTCAAAAAAAAAAAAAATGTATATATATAGGATTAAGAATCTCAAAGTCATTGGAGAAATTTGCTCCATAAACTAGTCAAGTTTAAAAAAAAGAAAAGATGAATTCATATGCACATTAGGTGAATTTTTAGCATCCCATCAGAATTATTTGTTCATAAATAACTTTTCACCTCTTGATATTGAAAAAAGACACTAATTATGGTGATTTATTCAATAAATTCATATCTCAATACTCACTCTCTGTATAAATTATCTCCCTGATGCCAGTGGGCACCCGGGCTCACAATGTCACACAGAAACACCTGGTGAAGGGTACACACGTCCAGAGAACCTACAGCGACTGGTCTCAGACCAACTCCGGGGCTCCCAACAACAAGGAATGTCTGACTTCCAGGATAGGGACCTCTGACTGTCACACCACAGGGTTCTGACTGCTCCCTATATGCATTGTAGGGCCCAGCTGAACCTCATGAGAATGGCAGAGCCCACAGCATAGGTGGGCAGAGTTGGAAGTTGGAATAAAGCATATTGCATATGAGGAGCTATCACGCAGTCATACACACACGCACACACATACGTAAAGCTCACAAATACTAACGTGAAAGCTCTCTAGAATATGTTGTTCAATGAAAAAACCAAAAACAAAAATCAAAAAGAAGGAGCAGAGGCCAGGTGTGGTGGCTCACACCTGTAATCCTAGCACTCTGGGAGGCCGAGGCGGGAGGATCGCATGAGTCCCGAGTTGAAGACCAGCCTGAGAAAGAGTGAGACTCCAAACACTTTCTTCTAGTAGAGTATCACAAGAATGGAAAAGCAACTTTCCAGTGTACTCAATACCAATATGAAGCCAGAACACGATTTAATACAAACCCACTAGAGAGAAAAACTCAATTCCGTTCAATCTGGGGGAAGGGGGAAGAATTCAGCTTTGATAAAGCCTCAATCTATGACCTCATGTGTATTTTTCTTTTTTTTTTTGAGACAGAGCCTCAAGCTGTTGCTCTGGGTAGAGTGCTGTGGCATCACAGCTCACAGCAACCTCCAATTCCTGGGCTCAAGCGAGTCTCTTGCCTCTGCCTCCCAAGTAGCTGGGACTACAGGTGCCCCCCACAACGCCTGGCCATTTTTTGGTTGCAGCCATCATTGTTGTTTGGCGGGCCCAGGGGCTGGATTCGAACCCACCAGCTCAGGTGTACATGGCTGGCGCCTTAGCTCGCTGAGCCACAGGCGCCGAGCCCTCATGTGTATTTTTCTTAGGAAGAAAAACTTGGAGTATGGCTGCTGCTGAAAATTTTTTTTTTTTTGAAATCTCACTTGGTCACCCTCTGTAGAGTGCAATGGCATCACATCTCACAACAACCTCAAACTCTTTGGCTTAAGCGATTCTCTTGCTCAGCCTCCTAAGTAGCTGGGACTACAGGCGCCCGCCACAACACCTGGTTATATTTTCGTTGCAGTTGTCATTGTTGTTTAGCAGGCCCTGGCTGGGTTTGAACCTGCCAGCCCTGTTATATGTGGCCAGCACCCTAAACACTGAGTAACAGGTGCCGAGGCAGTATCATACCTCTTGTATGAGAAAAGGGAAAGAAGAATAATACATTTTAAAATTTGTTTGTATTTGCATCAGAAACATTAAAAAAAAAAACCCAACTAGGCTCGGCACCTGTGGCTCAATGGGCTAAGGTGCCAGCCATGTACACCTGAGCTGGCGGGTTTGAATCCAGCCCAGGCCTGCCAAACAACAATGATGGCTGCAACCAAAAAATGGCCGGGCGTTGTGGCGGGCACCTGTAGTCCAAGCTACTTGGGATGCGGAGGCAGGAGACTCGCTTGAGCTCAGGAGTGGGAGGTTGCTGTGAGTTGTGATGCCATGGCACTCTACCCAGGGTGACAGCTTGAGGCTCTGTCTCAAAAAAAAAAAAAAAAAAACAACTATAAGTGGTTACCTTTTGGGGATGGTGGAGGTAGGAATAAGGCCATGCATTCAAAATGAGACATTTCAATGTGCATCTTTTTTTTTTTTTTTTTTTTTTGTAGAGACAGAGTCTCAGATTATCGCCCTCAGTAGGTCACATAGCTCACAGCAACCTCCAACTCCTGGGCTTAGGAGTTGGCTTAAGCGATTCTCTTGCCTCAGCCTCCCGAGTAGCTGGGACTACTATATTATATTTTTATAATATATATTTTTGTTGTAGTTGTATTTATATTTTTGTTGTAGTTGTCATTGTTTTTTAGCAGACCTGGGCTGGGTTTGAACCTGCCAGCTCCAGTATATGTGGCTGGCACCTAGCTGCTGAGCTACAGACGCCAAGCCTCAACGTGCACCTTGTTATATAATTTTGATTTTGAAACATGTGAACACATCATGTTGTAAAAAGCTCATTAAATGCAAAACAAATTTGACATTGCTCTTTCCATATTGCAGTCAATAATGATAAATCATTAAAATATCCTAAACCTGGTTTTTCTAGTTTATAAGCTGTTATTTTATTTTATTTCATTTTAATTTTTTTAGAGACGGAATCTTACTTTGTCATCCTTGGTAGAGTGCCAAGGTGTTACAGTGCACAGCAACCTCCAGTTCTTGGGCTTAGGGGATTCTTTTGCCTTAGCCTCCCAAGTAGCTAGGACTACAGGCACCTGCCACAATGCCCAGCTATATAAGCTCTTTTAAATGCTGTTCTAGGCTCAGCGCCTGTGGCTCAGCGGGCTAAGGCATCAGCCACGTACACCTGAGCTGGCGGGTTCAAATCCAGCCCAGGCCCATCAAACAACAATGACGGCTGCAACCAAAAAATGGCCGGGCATTGTGACAGGCACCTGTAGTCCCTGCTACTTGGGAGGTGGAGGCAGGAGACTCGCTTGAGCCCAGGAATTGGAGGTTGCTGTGAGCTGTGATGCCATAGCACTCTATCCAGGGTGACAGCTTGAGGCTCTGTCTCAAAAAAAAAAAAAAAATGCTGTTCTACTAGTTACCTTGAGGCCACTAAATTCAGGCTCAGGAATAGGCCCAGAATCAATATGGCCATCCCCTACTCACACTGGCCTCAGCTGTTCCAGCAGAGCCACTTACTCACTTGCCTATCCTAACTCACTCTTAGACTGCATGGACTCTTCACCAATGGGCAATCGATTCAGTCAAAAGGATCTCGCTGATGATACGGCTGTGACTATGATGCCACTGAGCATATAAACAAATCCAGGCAGTCCTGGAAGTACATTCCACATCATTCCGATCCTATATGATTTTCAAATATTTTACTCCGTTAGTTTCCATTTCTGCAAGCCATCCTAAATGCTTGATGAAATATGGGGGTGAGAAGACAACAACAAACAGATGGAGAGGAGAGAAACAGGGAAGGAAGAAGAGGAAGAGGAGGAGGAAGAACAAAAGGAGGGAGGTGAAGACAGAAGGAGAAAAAAAGAACAGAGAATATACATGGAGAGAATAGTGAGAGAGGAGAGAGATAGAAAAAGCAAAGGGAAGGTGGAAGAAAAGGGTGGTGGGGGAAACAGAGTCTAGTTTAGATCACATATCAACAAAACCCAACTCATTAGCCAGGTGTTCAGAATTATGATACAATCTGTCACAGGAAGAAACTCAGGTTTCCAGTCTAGCCCACAAAAGCCTGTTGTTCACTTCAGTGTGAGGCCCGCCTGACCTAAGAGCTGGGGATTTTGTAAAGGAGTCACCATTCTCATCAACAGGAGAAGACCTTTTTCTCACCCCTTCCTGCATGCTGAAAGGACTTCTGGGGAGACTTTTTTTTTTTTTTTGAGACAGAGCCTCAAGCTGTCACTCTGGATAGAGTGCCGTGGCATCACAGCTCACAGCAACCTTCAATTCCTGGACTCAAGCGAGTCTCCTGCCTCTGCCTTCCAAGTAGCTGGGACTACAGGCGCCTGCCACAACGCCTGGCTATTTTTTGGTTGTAGCCGTCATTGTTGTTTGGTGGCCCGGGCTGGATTCCAACTCTCCAGCTCAGTTGTACGTGGCTGGCACCTTAGTCCATTGACCCACAGGCGCCGAGCCATCAGGGAGACTTTTGAAGTAGGTGGGGCCATTTCTAGCTCTGTATCTTTCTTGCTGACCTCTCCCTAAGACTAAGGAGGTTTAGTCTTCATGGGGAGACGACTGGCTATTGCCAGTGGAGATGGCCAAGAAATCCAGGGCACAGTCCAAGGAAATCAAAGAAGATGACATAAAGAGATGGAAAAAAGTATTTCTGCTTAAGTGTCCAGAATTCTAAAACAGAAGGCCACTGGGCAGACTAATAACTCTCAGTGAGATTACCTATAGGATGCAATAACTCTCAGTGAGATTACCTATAGGGTGCAGTAACTCTCAGTGAGATTACCTATAGGATGCAATAACTCTCAGTGAGATTACCTATAGGATGCAATAACTCTCAGTGAGATTACCTATGAACATAATAACTCTCTGTACGATTACCTATGGGATGATATAAGCCTCAGACTGTGAAAGTCCAAGTTAGTGCAGAAGGAGTCCTTACATGGCAACATAAGGAGGTGGGGGCAGTAACTACCTAAGCTGTAGATGCTCTTTTTCAGGGAGCTTTAAATACACCTTTGGAGTGACTGATAGACTGGAGATGAAGTTTGATGCCACCTTAAGTCAGGCCATTACACTAAGCTCCCTGAGCCTAGATACCTTATTTAACATATAGTAGATGCTCAAGGATTATTTGGTGGGTGAATAAATGGACCCAGAGAAAAATTCCATTTGTTGTTGGTTGTTTGTTTTGAGATAAAGTCACTCTGTCACCCTGGGTGGAGTGCCTTGCTGTCATAGCTCACAGAAAGTTTAAACTCTTGAGCTCAAGAGAGCCTCCTGCCTCAGCCTCCTGAGTAGCTGGGACTACAGGCACCCACCACAATGCCTGCTAGTTTTTTATTTTTAGTAGGGTCTCATTCTTGCTGAGGCTGGTGTTGAACTCCTGAGCTTAAGCAATCCACCTGTTTCAGCCTCCCAGAGTACTAGGATTATGGGCGTGAGCCACTGCACCCAGACTAAGAACTCAGGTTTTTACGAAGTATTTGAGATGATACCCTGCTTCACCTCCCACTGTAATCCACAGAAATTTCTGTGAAGCCCCTCTGCCATCTGTGTAATGTCTTGGCCTGCTTTCCACACTGTGAGTGCCAGGAAAGCAGGGTTTTCCTTCTCCCCTCTCTCCAGCCGCCAACTCCGTACCCGATACCGAGAAGGCCACTGTCTATCTGCTCATCCACTCACCGCAGCAGTTTTATTTTCCTGCCCCCTATCTCCTCCTATATTTTCTAGAACAGGCGTCCTCAAACTTTTTAAACAGGGGGCCAATTCACTGTCCCTCAGACCATTGGAGGGCCGGACTATAGTTTAAAAAAAAAAAAAAACTATGAACAAATTCCTATGCACACTGCACATATCTTATTATGAAGTAAAAAGCAAAATGGGAACAAATACAATTCACACCGCCCCATGTGGCCCGTGGGCTATAGTTCGAGGATCCCTGTTCTAGAAGATGCACCTTGACTCATTCCAATGTTCTAGTTTGAGGGTGAGCTAGTATCTTCAGCAACCCAGGGCTCTCGTCCAGGGATGGGCACCTATCCAAGGTGGGCCACTGAAAGCCTTTCCCTAGAATTGAGAAACTGGGTCTGCTTATCCCTATTTCAAGGTGGAACTGAAAACAGGAGAGCTTGGGAGCCAAAGGCAGCTGTGTCTCCGTGGAGATAGCCTGCCTGAAAGGATGGTGCTGACACCAGAGGGGGGCAGAGGGTAAGGAGCAGAGTGCTGGTGGCACCTAAGGCCCAGATGAGTCACACCTGGAGCCCAGTGGCTCCCTCACCCATCCTGTGATCAGGCTGTGTGAGTCAGTAAGTGTTCAATTTTTCTAGAACAGTTCAAACTGCATTTTGTCACTTGCAACCCAAAGACTGCTGACTAATACAAGGAATGGATTCCTATTTGGTATAATTATTCCCGCGGAGCTAGGGAACCACTGGGAAACACGTGACTATCATACTCCTCCCTCATGTTGATAGATGGAGCCTGTGTCATCCAGGAGGCACACCAGGCTCAGGGGCTCAGGACAGAAGTGGTGGGACGGGGCTGCCCAATTCTGTAACAGCACCAGCATGTGAGGCAAATTGCTAAAGCCCACATGAGCAGCAAGAAAATTAAGACGCTAGAAAAGCAATGCAGATACCAGAGAAAAGAAAGGCAGTGGAATAGAAAGAAGGTTGGAAGGCTCTTCAGGAGGTTGATCCCAATCCATACAGCAAGAAGGGAGAAGCATTTTCTTTCACCAGCCTCCTGCACTATGTTTCCCAGTACAGCTTAGGAGCGCAGCACTTACTATGGCTGAGAGTCAGCACAGAGTCAGCACAGCCGGACAGTTCTCAATGTCTGGTTCCAGGCCCAGCAGCATCAGCATCCCCAGGGAACTCCTTAGAAATGCACATTCTCTCAGCTCAACCTCAGACTGCTTAATCAGAGTATCTGACTCTTGGAGGCCAAAAAATCTGCTTTTTTCACAAGCCCTCCAGGTGATTGGGGTGCATTCTGAAGTTTGAGAACCACTGGCACAGTGCTTTGGGTAAGCCTGCAGCTCTGGCACCAGGTTTTGGTTTGTGCACATTACAGCATGAACAGTGCCCACAGGGGGTGCATGTTGTCCCATTCCCTGGGTTTACATCCTGGCTCAGCCACTTACTATCTGTATAGCGCTGGGCAAGTTACTTCACCCCTTTGTGCCTCTGACTCTCCATCTGTAAAACTCACATCACAAGTTGATTTGAGGATTTAATGAGAGAACACACATACTTAGTTCAGTATCTACCACTCAAGGTAAGCACCCAGTTAATGTTGGTTATTTGTATTATTTTGCTGCTGTTCAGATTCCAGGGCAGCACCTGGGCTTAGAGAAGCCAGGCATATCTCCCCAGAGATATGCTCTTCTGAAACAGCCACTACAGCAACTATATTTATTTTGTTCACTAGCAAACTTCTCTCCTTCAACACTCTGCTCAAAGGCACTTCCTCTGTTATGGCTTCCCAGAGTTGAATCAATCTTCCTTCCTACAGATATCTACATCAAAGCCCTTGGGCTGCCTGCATGTGAATACTGGCTCTGGCTCTGGCTCTTCATAGTTGTTGGAACTTACGAAAGCCTACCCTTTCTATGCCTCAGTTTCCTCATCCATAAAGTGGCATGAATAACTGCACCTACTAGGATTGTTGTGGGGATTAAATGAGGTGATATGTGTAAACTGCTTACAGTAGTACTTGGCATACAGTAAATGCTCAATAACTGTTCACTCTGTCTCCTGGTTCCTGGGCTCTGCAGGTGTAGGATGGGGAAGGGACTGATGGGTGATGGATGTGGGGCAGGACAAAGGTGAGGTGAGCAAGAACTTGTTTGGGGTGTACAGTTTAAGTGGACACTGTAAACTCAGTTCCAATGAAACTTGGAATAGTTCCAATAAAAAATGTTTTCAGCTCAGCGCCTGTGGCTCAACGGGCTAAGGCGCCAGCCACATACACCTGAGCTGGCGGGTTTGAATCCAGCCTGGCCCGCTAAACAACAATGACAGCTGCAACCAAAAAATGGCCGGGCATTGTGGCGGCACCTGTAATCCCAGCTACTTGGGAGGTGGAGGCAAGAGACTCGCTTAAGCCCAGGAATTGGAGGTTGCCGTGAGCTGTGATGCCACAGCACTCTACCCAGGGTGACAGCTTGAGGCTCCGTCTCAAAAAAAAAAAAAAAAAGAAAAAGAAAAAGAAAAAAAATGTTTTCAATAAAGCTTTATTTATAAAGACAGGCAGATGGACATGCCATAGTTTGCTTATTTGATTTGTAAAAATACTATATTAGGCTGGGTGAGGTGGCTCACGCCTGTAATCCTCACAATCTGGGAGGTCGAGGAGGGTGGATTGCCTTAGCTCAGGAGTTCAAGACCAGCCTGAGCAAGAAGAGTTAAGACCCTGTCTCTAAAAATAGCTGGCATTGTGGTGGACACCTGTAGTCCTAGCTACTCGGGAGGCCAAGGCAAGAGAATCATTTAAGCCCAAAACTATGAGGTTGCTGTGAGCTGTGATGCCACAGTACTCTAGTAAGGGTAACCAAGTGAGACTCTGTCTCAAAAAAATAAAAAATAAAACAAATAAAAATACTGCATTATTCAAATATGATGTGTTTTGAGTATTAAGGTGTGGAGCATTAGGGTACAATGGCTTCATCTGCTCTTTTCTACCCTGCCACCCAGCTGGCCCTTAAAATACAGACCCTATGGTTCCCTGGCCACATGTAACTCTTCCTTACTTCACCCTGTCTCAGGGCCAGTAAGGAATGTGTGATGGAGGTTCCAAACCACATTGGCAGGCACCCTGCCCTTGGCCTGCAATTGAGTCATGTGCTTGTCTCTCCAAGCAAGGGCTCCTTTCCAAGCTCCAAGATAGACTTTTTAGAGGGAATACAAACTCAAAGCCCATCGGTGTCCACCTGCTTGAAGTTTTCAAATAAAAGCAAGGGTTAAAAAAGCGCGCGCGTGTGTGTGTATACATACACACACACACACACACACACATATATATACACACAAATACATGTACATATTGTGATGATTAATTTCATGTGCCAACTTGACTAGGCCAATGAACAGCCAGATACTTGGAAAAACATTGTTTCTGGACATAGCTGTAGTTCCGAAAGAGACTGGCATTTGAATTAGTAGATGGGAGTAAAGAGGATGTGCCCTTACCAATGTGGGTGTGCATCTCCCAACCTGCTGAGGACTAGAAGACAACAAAAGAATGAAGGGAGGAAGGATTTGCTCTCTGCTGGAGTCGGGATGTCCAGCTTTGCCTGCATTCCTGGTTCTTGCCCCTTCAGACTTGAACAGGGACTCACACCACTGGCTCCCCTGGCTTCTGGCCTTTAGGCTTAGACCAGGCAGACACCCCTGGCTTCTCTGGGCCTCCAGCTTGCAGACAGCAGGTCCTGGGACTTCTTAGTCTCCATAATCAAGTAAGCCAATCCCTTATAATAAGTTCCTTTCTATTTCTAGTTCTGTATATCCTATTGGTTCTGTTTCTCTGGAGAATCCTGATTAATACACAGATATATCTATACACACACACACACACACACACATATATTTGGTTTTGTGATTTTTCCCCAAACCTTTAAGGATAGGTGTTTCTGTAGCTAAGCCTACAGTAGAACCCCCTCTTTCAAAGACTTTTCCATGGCGGTGTGACATTTGGCCAGAGGCTCTGATGTGGGGTGCATGTGCTCCCATTCCAGATGCCTCTCATACCCCGAGAGGGACAGTCTGTGGCCGGGCCTCCTTTCTGCTAGGCCTTCTCCTCATTTTGAAGTGGCCAATTTCCAGCACATGCACCACATCTGTTTGAGGGGCAACTGCTTAGAACTGCTTGTGGGGGCAGGCCTGATGCTCTGATCTGATGCAACTGTGAGGAGAAAATGTTATTTCTTATTATTAATGGCACACTTTATAAACCACAGCAGGGGGTTTCTTTTCTTCTTCTTCTTAATACCATGCCATTAAAATGGAAACCATTTAGGGAAGTGAGAGCGGCGGCTCTGGCAGCCTAAACAAGGCGTGTCACTGTGCTGGTTCAAAGTCGGATCAAGTCTGGGTTTCTCTTTCTCTCTTTTTGGTTTTTAGTGCATGCATCTCTGTGAGGGCATGTGAAACACACACAAAGTCCCAGGAGAGACTGGATAAAGGTTTTGAATCAGGTATGCTAGTAAGAAGCCCATGGCAGGTAGGACCCTGCCACCCAACACAGGTTCATCAAGCCTTGATAGCAAAAGGCTGGACATGTGTCCATCTGCACTGAACTCCAGTGAGTGCCTTGTAGAGTTCTGAATCAGAAACCATCCTCGACATTCAGCCTGCCTGGCAGGCCCTTGACAAGAGCCATGAGCCACAGTCACGTAGCTCTCAGCTTCTGCGCAGTCACCAGAGACATGTCCACTTCTTGTGCCCTGGGCCTGGCTACGTGTTCCCACCATGGGCTCTCATTCCACCCTGCGCCTCCCTCAGAGAAGCACACACCACTCAGACCTCACACGAGTTCTCGTTTGCTCTTCTTTTCCACTAGACTCTAAACTCCTTGAGGCAATGGACATCACCATGTTTCCAATGCCCAGCATAGCACCAGGCATGTAGTAGGTGCTGTATAAATATTTACTAAATGACAGTGTCTATATGAAAATGAGTCCTCAAGAAGCCCAAGGTTGGTTACCCACCTTAGGAAGCAGCTTCAAGTGGGGCACGTGTGCTTATTCCTAGCCAACTCCTGGGGAAATTAGCCATACCAAACTTCAATTTTCCATTCTGCAAATTGGGGATAGTAATACCTCACAGGATCATTGTAAGACTGAAATGTTGATGGCACGTGGCAGGCAGTATTATTATTATTCCCAATGATTTTCCTCCTTCCCTCTATGAGGATTATATGTCCTCATCCATTGCCAAGGGACTTTTAGTGTTCCCTATGGGAGGAATATAATTTCTTATCCCATTGATGCCAGAACCAAGCATGAACTTGAAAAGCTACATGGTTCTTCTAGTACTCTTTTCCTTCTGTTCCATGCAGGGGCTGATCCTGCAGCGTGGGCCCTGGGATGAAGACACCTAGAACAGAGCTGCAGTCACCCTGCATCCAATACATGAGCAAGAGAGAAGCCATCACTGGGGCTGCTTGTTACATCAGCATAGTCCAGGGGAAGCTAACTGAGACATGGCACCTGTCACAAAGCAGGGGATTACTAAACCTCTACGGAATGAATAGACACATCCTGAGACCTCCACCAGGCCAACTGCTCCAAGGTTTCTGGTTCTTTTGTGTGTGACATTCAATCGCCAGAATAAACTTAGTGTGGTAGGAAAAAGAAGTGGATATTTTTAACTAGGTGAAAGCTGATTGAACTATTAGGGTATAGCAGTGTCTGTGACCTAAAAAACCCCATTCAGAGTATCTTCTATGGATCATTCATTCAAACTGATCGTTTCTATCTATTGAGTCTTTTTGTTTATATTTAGTGAGCCATTACCAGAGAGCAGTATGCTAAATCCCTTACACGTATCGCTTTGTTTAATCCTCACAACTGTGTGGGAGACACAGTGAGATAGCAAGTCACACAGTCCCCAAGGTGACATAATGCTTGTGAAATTTTTCTCCCCAGACACTGCACCAGAATTTTCAAAGACTAGCATCTGTGTGACACTCCCCGAGATTGGTAGTGGGGTCCCATTCCCTCTCTGCTTCCCCCTCCCTATGTGTGGGAGATAGACAAGGTCCTTACATCATCCATACTATACAGATGGGGTAATAGAGGCTTTGAAACATGGAAAACATGCCAGAGGTCCTGTAGTTGGTCAGCAGCAGAGCCTAGACAGGAAGCCAGATGCACCTGACCTCAGAACACTAACCCCATACTATGCTGTCTCCTGCGTTCATCTACAAGCCTATTACCTCTGCTTTTGCTTCCAGATAGAGTAATACTCCCCTAAGCTGGCACAGTCCTTCTGATTGGGCCACTGTTCCTCCTCCCTCAGCAAGAGGAAGGATCTATAAGAGGAAAGTGGTATTGGGGAAGCTGGCGCGGGCTCTCACCTCCTTCTTCTAATCTACCATGGTGTTAAGCAACTCATAGGGAAGCCTATGAGACTTACGCTTGCAGGTGGGAACCCACCAACAACTTCCACCCGGTATATGCAGTCCCTGCATTAAGCACCAATACTACTCTGAGCTGCTGAAGATTTGGCCCTTGTCCTTAGGGAATGCCACTTTAATAAAGGGACAGATGTGCAAACATTGAAATAAATTGCAAAGTCTTCTAAAGAAGTAGAAAAAACAAAATTACTAGATGCAGAAAAGAAATGAACTCTGGTTGAATATCAGAGACAGCTTCAGAAAGTAGGAAGCATTTAGGTCTGGTTTGGTAGAATGAGCAACATCTCAACAGGCAGGAGATGTCCTCCAAAGGGCATCTTGAAGGGACAGTGTGCCCAAGGCAGGGGAAAAGCTCCCTGCTGGGGCTGTGTTTGAGCAGTGGGTCACATGTCTGGAAACATAGGTTGAAGCTAGATATTAAGAGGGTCTAAATCCCAGCCCAACGAGAAATATATTTCACATCCTGTAAAAATGTGTATTGTGCCAGTTTTATACTCTTTGCACAAGAAACCTTTGACCTGGCTCACACCTATAATACTAGCACTCTGGGAGGCCGAGGCAGTTGGATTGCTTGAGCTCAGGAGTTCAACACCAGCATGAGCAAGAGTGAGACCTTGTCTCTACTAAAAATAAAAAACCAGCCAGGTGGGGTGGTACCTGTGGCTCAGTGGGTAGGGCACCAGCCTCATATATTGAGGCTGGCAGGTTCAAACTGGGACCCAGCCAAGTTGCAACAAAAAATAGCTGGGTGTTGTGGTGGGCACCTGTAGTCCCAGATACTCAGGAGGCCTAAGCCCAGAAGTTGGAGGTTGCTGTGAGCTGTGCTGTTACAGCCCTTTACTGAGGGCGATAAAGTGAGACTCTTTCTCTTAAAAAAAAAAAAAGAGAGAAAGAAAGAAAAAAGAAAACACTAGTCAGGTGTGGTAGCACAGGCCTGTAGTCCTAGCTACTGGGGAGGCTGAGGCAAGAGGATTGCTGTGAGCTATGATGCCATGGCACTCTACCAAGGGTGATCAAAAACAAATCAATAAAAGAAAAAAGAGGCTCGGCGCCTGTGGCTCAATGGGTTAAGGCGCCAGGTACACCTGAGCTGGCGGGTTCGAATCCAGCCCGGGCCCGCCAAACAGCAATGACGGCTACAACCAAAAATTGGCCGGGCGTTGTGGCGGGCACTTGTAGTCCCAGCTAGTTGGAAGGCGGAGGCAGGAGACTTGCTTGAGCTCAGGAATTGGAGGTTGCTGTGAGCTGTGATGCCACAGCACTCTATCCAGGGTGACAGCTTGAGGCTCTGTCTCAAATAAATAAATAATAAAAGAAAAAAGAAATCTTCAGACCTGAGAGGATAGTCAAGTCTTTCTTCACTGTGTGGTCCTTTGGAGACTAAAATTCCAAGTGACCTGGGACTTGGAAAAATGCTATGGACACTAAGTCAGGCATTCACACAGACAGCAAACAGCAAACAGATCTCCTTTTCTGTGTAAGGAAAGGTTAAGATTGGGAAAAACATGGAAGTCTGGAGTTGAGCATGGATAAGGAGATGAAATCACTCACTGAGCAGATATTTGTTGAGGACTTCTCCGTGCCAGGAGCAGTTGGCAGACCCATCTCTCTGCGAATATGCACTCACTAACTTCAGCCCTTACCACAACACTGGAGATAGTGCTATTATCGTAACTGGACAGGTGGGTAAACTGAGGCTCAGGGCTGCTGACTCCTCCTGGGTAAGTGGCAGAGCTGGAGTTCCTCACCAGGCTAGTACTGGCAATGTACTAGTACTCAATGGAGTGCTGGTCTCATTTGAAAATCCGAAACTACAACCCTTCCAACCCTGCACTGTCTCTGTACTGTAAGCAGTTGTAGGCGGAGGCTGAATTTTAGTTTCTCAGCTCACCGAGAAACGGGTTTCTACTTCTGGCTTCTACTCTAACGCTTTGAAGAGTTACCTTTCACTAACTTCCCATTTGTAGATGTGACAACACCCTTCCTTTCCTTCCTCCTGAGCACTCTAAGGCAATGCCCCTCAAGTGTGTGGTCCACCAATTTGTGCCCCTCCATGGTGGGTTTCCCATCTGTGACGAGGGGTTTACAGAAATGGAGAGAATATGTTCAGTCTCTTTTACAGCAATCTGTTGACTATAATACCAAAAAACAGGTACCTATATTCTCTATGTCCTTTTTTTTTTTCGTAGAGTCTCACTTTATCACCCTCAATAGAGTACCGTGGTGTCACACAGCTCACAGCAACCTCCAACTCCTGGGCTTAGGACATTTTCTTGCCCCAGCCTCCCAAGTAGCTGGGACTACAAGCGCCCGCCACAACACCTGGCTATTTTTCTGTTTTGCAGTTTGGCCGAGGCCAGGTTTGAACCCGCCACCTTCGGTATATGGAGCCGGCGCCCTACTCGATGAGCCATAGGTGCCACCCTGTCCTTTTTGAATTTTATATTTCTGATCATATTTTCATTGTACTTTACAAAAGTATTGTTTTCAGGCAAAATGGAAATTTAAAAAGAAGAAAACATGTGATTCTTCACCACAGAGAGAAACATTGTTCTCAGGGGATTCAAGTTCCCTGGGCTGGACGGACTGCATCCCTGAGAACTGGGAGCCCCTCGAGGCAGGGTTTAGGAAACATCTGTGTGGGCACTTCCTCTCTTTCTCCTTCCTTTCCATTTCTGGCAGGTGGGTGAGTTTTGTTCTCCTTTGCTTGGGCAGAAGCTGCTTTTGTTCGAAGGGCCCTTCAGATCTTTTGCAAGAGCCAAAATTCTGAGTCTTGGATAAGAGTATTTAAAACAAAATCCACTAGAGAAATTGAGCTAGGCATCCAGGGGGCTGGGAGTGCCTTCTCCCAGGAGCAGTAGCAAGAAAGAGGAGGGGCTGAACGTGGATGGGTGGGGACGAGAGAGAGCAATCCTGTGCTGTAGGGAGGGATGCTGCTGGACGCAGAGAGCAGGGGCTCCCAGCTTCTGTTGAGACTCCTGTCCCCAAGTGTGGCCCAGAAGCCACATAGACATCATCCCTGAAGGGGCTATGAGGGCCAGGACAATGGGCACCCCAGGACCAATCACTGAGAAGCAGCGATGATGGGCCTTCCCCAAGATGAGTACTGTGTCTCTGCATGACCCTGGGTCCAGGGAGCCCCAGGAATGACTGAGTTTGAACTACCAGTCAGACCAGTAGCACAGGGGTACAGAGTTCAATATAATTTGATTTAAAGAAAATAAAGTGGTATCTCCTTTCTTTTTGAGACACAGTCTCATTTTATTGACCTCGGTAGAGCGCCGTGGCATGTGCCATATTGTCACAGCTCACAGCAACCTCCAACTCCTGGGCTTAGGCGATTCTCTTGCCTCTACCCCCCTAGTAGCTGGGACTACAGGCGCCCGCCACAACAACCCAGCTATTTTTTTTTTTTTTTTTGCAGTTTGGCCAGGGCTGGGTTCGAACCTGCCACCCTCGTTATATGGGGCTGGCGCCCTACCCACTGAGCAACAGGTGCCGCCCAAAGTGTTATTTCTTCCACGAGTATGAGGAGCAAGGTTGAAACCCACTACCCTTTGTGAATGATATCTAGGAGAGGCAGGGAATGAGAAAGATGCCGTGAGGTTTGGGATAGAGTGGGCAGGTGTCCTGGGCAAGGACAGGCTCGCGGTCCCAGAGCAGAGACAGCTGAGGGTATGGAGGGAGCCACAGACTGTGCCCTGCCTAGGCTCCCAGCTGTGGCACTGCCTGGCCCGGGCCATTGCTGCTCCTCACGCCCAGACTACTCCTGGCAGAGCTGCCTGCTCATCCTTCAGATGCTGCTGAGACATCCCATCTTCAAAGAGTGCTCTCCGGGAGGCATGTGCATGCATGGGTGTGTCAGTGAGTGAGTACTGTAAGGACTATATGCGTGTGCAACATCTGTCAGTGTGTGAGTACATGTGTATCAGTGTGAGAGTATGTGTGTATGTGCGCGCATCTGTCAGTGTGTGGGTACATGTGTGCCCATGCACATGTGTCTGTGTGAGTACATGTGTATGTGTACATGTCTGTCAGTATGTACGTGTGTGTGCACGTATGTGTCAGTGTGTGTGCACATGTGTGTCAGTGTGAGTATGTGTGGGCATGCACATGTCAGTGTGAGTATGTGTGCACATACACGTGTCAGTGTGTGTGCTTCTGCACATGTGTCAGTGTATGTGTGTGCATACACATGTGTCAGTGAGTATGTGTGCATCCACGTGTGTGTTAGTGTATATGTGCGCGTGCACGTGTCAGTGTGTGTGGCCATGCCCATGTCAGTGTATGTGTGCATACATGTGTCAGTGTGTGTGCGCATGCACGTGTCAGTGTGAGTGTGTGTGCTTGTGCACATGTGTCAGTGTATGTGTGCGTGTGCACATGTGTCAGTGTGTGCGCGCTCGTGCACATGCGTCAGAGTATGTGTGCGCGTGCACGTGTCAGTGTATGTGTGTGCATGCACACGTGTGTGTCAGTGTGAGTATGCAGGCACGTTCACATGTGTCAGTGTATGTGTGCCTGTGCACACGTCTGTAGGAAGCACTGAAAGAGCAGAGGCCTCACATTTTACAATCCTGCAGCTGCTCAGTGGCCTTGCGGTCACCAATTTCTCTTAGTCCCTAATTCCCCACCTGTCCCTCTGTCTGTTTCACAGTTCTGTGGTCAGGACAGGAATTGGGTCCAGGGCGTTCCCTCTGGGGATTGTGTTCTGTCACTGGAAGAAAAGACGGAGGCCTGATACAACCAGGCTCTGCAGTGCCTCCTGACAGACTCATGGTGTTCGCAAGTGAAATACAGCCAGCTACTCAGCCTGAAAGCCACGGTGGACTCCCCGGCGCCTCCCTCCACAATTCCTTTGCACTGACTTTACGTGGACTCCCCAGAAATTTGGTGGCCAGGGAGCTGGGTACGGGTGGTAGATGCCGAAGTTCATACCGAACCGGAGCCTGACCCAGAACCTCAGCTCTCCCTTGTCGCCTTGGAGGGTATGCCAGACCCACCGGAGCGGCGGGAAGACAAAGGCTTCCATCTAGAGAGAGTGCTCCCTGTTTCCTGTTGCTGCCACAGCTAGAAACCCCCAGAGAAAACCCTGCCCTGAGCGATTCGGCTGCTTCTGCTCTCAGTTCCAGCTGTAAACAGGAAATGGAAAGAGCTGCTTAGAAATGAGATCATTATAATCAAGACAGCTCTACTGCTTTCATCCTCTCCCGAAATTCCAGTTTCATTTTCCAATTAATGGAGGCAAGAGCAAGGATCCCAGTAGATCCAGGCCTCCCGCAGCCCAGTGGTCCTACAAGGGCCCAGAGCTGCAGCACAAGCTGGACCCCCAGGGCCACAGTGGCCTCCGGGCAAAGTCAATAGTCCATCCTGGGAGAAGTCCCAAAGAGGCCAGTTGCAAGGGACAGTCCCAGAATTCCAGTACTCTTTCCTCTTCAGACCCCAGAGCCTCTGTCCTCTTTTCCCATTCATTCATCCATCCATCCAACAAGTAATGACTGGGTCCCTTTTGTGTGCCAAGCACTGTGCTAAACACTGGAACTACTCCAGAGAAAAGGCCCAAGTTCCTGCATTCACAGAGCTTGTGATTTACTGGAGGAGGCAGATGCCCAGATAGTCACACATTACCCTGCCTATTGGAGAAGAGCCCCACTCGGTCCTCCCGGTACCTCAAACCCACAAATTTAAACGCACCCGTGTCAACTTTCCCTGGAGGACTCACCTGCAGCTTTCTGCTCCTGTCAGAGCTTTCATAATAACAGACGTTTTTTTCCCAGGGTGTTTTCTAAGGGCTGGGGTCTGTACCATGTGCTCTCGAGGGGGGCAGCCTCCAGCCTTTTATCCTCACGCCTTCCCCTGCAGGTGGGCCCTTGCTTACCCTTCTTTATAAGTGAGACTGAGGCTCCAAGAGGTCAGCTTACTTCTCCAAGGTCCCACAGTCAAGAAGCAGTAAAAGTAGAGTGTGTTTTTAAGAAGGTGAGACCTACTGACCTGGAACCTGCATTTTAACAAGACTGCCAAGGGTTTCACGCGCATGGCAAAGTTTAAGAAGTGCGGCTCAGCAGTATCTTTCCTGAAAGCACATTATTTTAATGTCATGCTTGAAAAAATTCAAACACACACAAAAAAGTATAATAGACCCAACTAACCAACCACCCTGATTTAATAGGTAAAAATAGCAAGCGTATATTCTGTGCTGAGTACTAAGTGCTTTACAAATATTAATTCATTTAACCTTCATGACACCCTTGTGAGAGGGTACCATCATCCATCCCCAGGTGACAGAGGAAGAAACTGAAGACAGAAAGATTAAGTCATTTACCCAAGGTCATACAAGGTTATAAGCCCCAGCTCTGGTACCTGAACACAGGGGACCTGGCTCTAGGATTAAGCTATTTTGCTTCTAAACCTTTAACAATTTACTGTCTCTTTCCCGTCCTCCTGTCTCTTAAGTCTATTAAGAAATTAGCCTCTACCTTCCCATTCTTTTGCACAGCCACTATCCTCATCTCATCTGGGACTCCTCTGACAGCTCCCTGGATGCCCTTAGCCTCTGGTGTTCTACCACTCAGTCCATTTCATGCAATGCCCCAGAATGATCTTCCTGCCAATATTGCTCCTGCTAATCTCCCTGTTCAAACAGCTTCCGCGCTGCTGCTCTGCAGGTCAACTGGGACTCCAGGGTCCTTAAAACCTGATTCCACTCCAGTCTCCAACAGAAAACAGAACACAACACAATGACATCAGCAGAGCTCCCTCACTACACACACCATGTCACCATCGGCCTATACATTTCCCACCTGCCAGGTCTGCTCCTTCCTTGCCTGATCTCCTGGCCCTACAAATTCCATCTTAAATCCCACCTCCTTGGCAAATCTTTCCTTGAACTCAAGTAGCACTTAGTAGTCTCTTCTTAGCCCCTTTCAGCTCTTTTTCCCCCATTGCTATCTTCAGCAGCCAGGCACTACATGAGGCATCTGCTTTTTATGCTGCTAAAACATACCTGAACAAAATTTACCATTTTAACCATTTTTAAGTTTACAGTTCGGTAGCATAAGTACATTCACCTTGCTGTGCAGCCATCATCACTATTCATTTCCAGAACTTTTTCATCATCCCAAATGGAAATTTTGTACGCATTAAAGAATTAACTCCCCATGCCCATTCTCCTACCGTGGGAACCTCAATTCTACTTTCTGTCTTTATGAATTTGACTAGTCTAGGAATGTCATGTAATTGGAATAATATATTATTTGTCCTTTTCTGTCGGGCATTTTTAACTCTGCATAATGTTTCAAGGTCCATCTGTATTGTAATATATATCAAAATTTCATTTCATTTAGGGCTGAATAATATTATTTTGTTTATCTATTCATCTATTATGGACACTTTTTTTTTTTTGAGACAGAATCTCAAGCTGTCACCCTGGGTAGAGTGCTGTGGCATCACAGCTCACAGCAACCTCCAATTCCTGGGCTCAAGCGACTCTCCTGCCTCCGCCTCCCAAGTAGCTGGGATTACAGGCACCCACCACAACGCCCAGCTATTTTTTGGTTGCAGCCGTCATTGTTGTTTGGCAGGCCGAGGCTGGATTTGAACCTGCCAGCTCAGGTGTATATGGCTGGCGCCTTAGCCGCTTGAGCCACAGGGGCCGAGCCTGGACAGTTTTTTTTTTCCCCACCTTTTGGCCATTGACAATAATGTTAGGAATATTAGTACACAAGTATCTGTTCAAGTCCCTACTTTCAATTCTTTGTATGTAGGCATTTTCAATTTTATTCTCAAAACAAATCTATGGCAGGGATTGTCAGTCTCACTGACAGTCTGGGGAGGGACCTTCTTTTCTTCTTCTACCATGAAACTGGATTTTGAGCCTCTGGATGAGTTAAGTCAAACCCTTGCCTTGAAGAACTGGATCGGCAGCACCAGAGGGAACCTTGTTGGCCGCAGAGTTCTTTGCCTTATTCAGGAGGATTTTTTGGATTTAGGGTGAAGGAACAGAAATAGCTGCACAGTTTGCTTCCAGAGCAAAGCTGTGCTCGGGGGTAAAGCCCTGGTTCCAGCTGAATTACCAGAATCTCTCAGTATGGTGGTGCCCGATGTTTAGGTGGTAGATGGAGGGTCAAACCTCTCCAAGGTGACCAGGACTGAGGGGATTCCTGGGACAAAAGCTTTGAGAGGTAAACCTAAGAAAATCTCAGGCAAACTGGGATAAGTCTGCCACCTTAATCTAAAGATTGTTGTAGAAGGAAAAGAAATAACTAACCATGCTTTCTTGCTCCCACTGGGTCAAATCTGTGATCTCTCGGCTGGACTTGGGCAATAGCTCCTTTGCTGGCCTTCCTGCCACTGTTTCTGCTTGGAGTGACCTATTTGGCACACTCTCCCCTGAAAAAAGTCCTCAGACTTCTTCCCCACTAATCACTTGCAGCAAGGGCTACAAACTTGCCTATACACTCTGTATAGGTCATGTCAGTAAGGGACACAGCTTTCATCTAAACAATAGAACTGGGAGGGCTGCACCCAGGCCCACCTGAAATATTTTTGGGGATTGGAGCAAATGCACAAATAGATGCCCTTATACAGTATGTCACAGTACTGAAAAACTGAAAGTCAACACCCAAATTATTAAACTACTTTCTCTTGTATTAAATATACTTCATACTGACTTAGAAGGCCAAGTTTAGGTCATGTGTTCTTGGATTCTTAGAGTTCCCGCATTGGGACCTGGTGGTGCACAGTGAGATCTTCTGGCCTATTAAACATTTCCCTTCCTTTCTCTGTCCCAGCTCTGTCCTGCATCTCTAGGGGCCTTGCATGCCCATGGTGGACACTGCGCCTGCATTTCAGAGCTGCATCTGCACGCACCCTATCTTCAGTGTGGCCCACCCTAGGGAACAGAGACCCACCAAGGGGGCTTGCAGAAGTCCTAGCGGTGAGCGTGGGCTGTTGAGGAGGGAAACCTAAGTCCTGGTAGCAGAAGCACAGCAGAGAGTGGCAGGGAGTGAGCAAGTCTCTTTGGTCCAAAGATTCCTCACCCCATGGAAAGGGGTGTGACCAGAGGAAAACCTCATAAAACCTAAGGCCCAGGATGGGGGCTCCTCTTGCTCGGGTCTAAGATGGTACTGATCAGACCCATAGGAAAGCAAATACTCCATCTAAAGCAACGATTTTCAACTGATGTGTCACAGCACACTGCTGTGCCATGAGAGGCTCTTAGGTGTGCCACAAAAAATTGTAAAGACCATTAGTTAAATTATATTCAAAAGAATTTTGAAGCACCGGCTAGGCATGGTGGTTCATGCTTGTAATCCTAGCACGCTGGGAGGCTGAGGCAGATGGATTGCTTGAGCTCAGGAGTTCGGGACCAGGCTGAGTAAGAGTGAGACCCCCGTCTTTAAAAATAGGCAGTGTGGCAGGTGCCTGTAGTCCCACACCTTCGAGACACTGAGGCAAGAGGATTGCTGGAACCCAAGAGGTTGCTGCGAGCTATGATGCCACGGCACTCTCCTGAAGGTGACAAAGTAAAACTCTGTCTCAAAAAAAAAAAAAAGAAGTTGAAATTACAGAAAGTATATTCTTTTTCTGGGTGGCGACTCTGGCTCAAAGAAGTAGGGTGCTGGCCCCATATATGGAGGTGGTGGGTTCAAACCTAGCTCCAGCCAAAAAAACTGGATTAAAAAAAAAAAAGAAATTCTTTTTCTTACCTCTTTTTTTTTTGATAAACCCTATTTAAGTGTGCCATGGGCATTTAACCATAGGTTTAAGTGTGTGGGGGAGATAAAAAAAAAGGTAGAAAAACACTGATCTAAGGAAACAGCTGAACTCAACTCCAGCTCATTCCTGCCTCCTGGGAATGTGGGTCCTGTATGGCTAGATCTTTTGATTTTTCAAAAGAAGATGAAAATGTAGGATTTGTTGGTTAGAAATTCAAAAGAAAAAATCTTTGTATGAATCAATACAATAAAAGTCAAACATGATATGTCTATGGGCTTGACCTTGAACTTTCAATTTGTAACTTCTTCCTCGAGGAACAACCTATTTGTGTACAGCTTGGCCTCAAGCCACTTCTTTCACCTCATCTGCCTCAGTCCCTTCAGGTTCCTTGTGTTCTACCCAATCAGATGACCAGAGATAGCCTGAGCTTCCCACCTGAGCCCCTTTGATCAATGAGCTCCTTCTGTCTAGAATGCCCTCTCCTGGGTCTTCCTTTTGCTTATTGACGGTCACACTCCCAACTCTTCCAAGATGCCTGCCCTCTTAACTCCTGAAATTCTGGAGTTTAGGATCAGGAGACCAGAGTATGAATCCTGACTATGCAATTTTACATAATCATAAATGCTCTGAAGCTCCCATGTAAAATGGGGCATCAACCTTAAAGAGCTACTTCTGGGGAAAGTCAAATAAGATAATCTATGTTTAAACATTTATTATAGATGGGGGCATTTAAGTGTTCAGTGTTCAGTAAATGCTAGTAGAATAAAAATGCAAATTTGAGAATCTGACTTATGCTTTAACCTGGGGCCAGCCAACTTCCTTCTTCTTCTTCTTCTTTTTCTTTTTCTTTTTTTTTGGAGACAGAGTCTCACTATGTTGCCCTTGGTAGAGTGCCATGGCTTCATGGCTCACAGCAACCTCAAACTCTTGGGCTTAAGTGAGTCTCTTGCCTCAGCCTTGCAAGAAGCTGGGAACACAGGCACCTGCCACAATACCCGTCTATTTTCTTGTTGCAGTTGTCATTGTTTAGCAGGCCTGGGCCGGGCTTGAACCCACCAGCCTTGGTACATTTGGCTGGCACTGTAACCACTGTGCTACAGGCGCCAGGCCGAGCCAACTTCCTTTATAAATTACCAGACAATAAATATTTTAGGTTATATGGGCCCTATGGTTTTTTTCCCAACTACTCAGCAAGGCATAGACAATATGTCAATAAATGAGTGTGGTTGTGTTTCAGTAAAACTTTATTTACAAAAAATGGCAGAGGGCCAGATTTACTCCAAAGCCATAGTTGCTGTTCCCTGCTTTGGACCATTCTTAGGGCTTACATCCCAGCTCTCATTACTACTAAGAACTAACACTTTAATAATTCTGCCAGTATTTACCAGGCAGTGTACAAAGAACTTTGCAAGAGATTTAACCTTCATTGTCACTCTATATATGAAGAAACTGGGGCACAAGCAAATGGCCAGGGAACCAGAACTCTGAGCCGCTGTGCATTACATGTTCAGCCCTTGGGCAGCTCCTGTATAGTCTTGGGTGTGTTTCTTGGCTGTTGTTGAATGAATGTGCATTTGCAAAGCACTTTAGGCCACATTCCTTCCTCTTGCATCTTATTGGTGGCAGTTATAACTACTGAACACACCCAATAGTGAATCTCCCTCATTCACCATTGTGGGCAGAAGCAAATGACACAGGCCAGAAGCCAATGTCCTCTGTTGGGTCTCTCTCTGCCTAGTAAGTATTGGGCTTGGGAGTGGTTCTGAGGGTCCTCTTCACTGAATCCCCATAGGAATATGAAAGTGATCAAAAGTAGCAAAGAAAAAAAAAAAAAGAAATGATTTGATGTCATAGGGCTGACTGTCACATGGCAGTCGTCTGATCCTTCAGTGCACTCCATCACCATCAGCACTCCTTCTATGTCACAGGGAATTGCCAAGGCATTGACGAATGAAAGGAAAGGTTGAATTAGGTGCAGGTTGGTTGGCAGAGCAGAGACTCCCATCTGCATTGCTGCAATGAAGTGTATGACACGACCATACACTTCATATCCCAACTGGAGCACTACTGAATCCAGACTGGGAAAACACACACGCACTGGGATATGTGGTCACCCTAGTCCGAGAAGCCTAACTGGGCACTGGGAAACTTTTTACTCTGGGAAATTCTGCTTCAAGAGAAAAGCAAATGGCCCTGCCCTTTTCATTCTGGTACACGATCCCAGCTACAGCACCCCGGAACCTTTATCCCATGCCATGTGTTCATACTATACTAAACTTAACTATACTTAAACTTAACTAAACTTAACTGGATTCTTCAAGGAAGAATACGCCTGCTCCCTCAGAGTATGTTTTGGTTACTGGTTCTTAGAAGTTCAAGTTCTTAGTCCATAGGGCTAAAACTGGCTCCCGCAACTTGACATATTACAGCAAGTTTAATACAGGTGTGATGCTATGATGATAATGTATGTTTCTGGTTGATTTTAGGCTACATGTTCCAAAGAACTGGTAGGTTACTTTTGCCTGAACAGGTGCAGTATGCTTGTGGTGCACTGCACAACTCTAAGGGCACCATTCACATCATACGCTGCGTGAATAGAGCTCTCTAGATTTGGGCAGTATGCAACCTGAACAATCATACCTAGAGCCTTGCTGAGGAACTCCAGACCCCTTCCCCACCAGCCAGAACTGTGCTCTAGCAGCCGAACACCCAGCTGCCACCCATAAAATAGCAAACATCTACCCATGCACACACTCTTTTTCTGGATTTGTCTATATTTCTGCTGCTAAACTTGCCTGGAAACTGCTGGTAGAAGTTCAGAGAACCCATGGCCATCAGCATAACACAACCCCTTCTTTGCTGACAAAGAACACTATCCCTTCCTGGACATAGGAGGAAATAAAAACCATAATTTCCTTTTCTGGCAAGGATTCCTGTCCCTTCCTTCCCCATTCACTCTTGGGAGCCAAGGTGGTATTAAATCTTGATGGTGGTTTTAAACTATAGTCTGCAAGTCTGTGTCTCTGGGTGAAGGTCAAGTAATTTAGAGAGAAAAGATACTGCTCCTGAGGGTGGCACCTGTGGCTCAGTGGGTAGGGTGCTGGCCCCATATACCCCAGGTGGTGGGTTCGAACCCAGCCCTGGCCTAACTGCAAACAAACAAAAAAAAATAGTAGGGTGTTGAGGTAGGCGCCTGTTGTCTAGGTTTCTCTGACTAGGGTGACCACATGTCACACTCAGGAGACTGAAGTGAGAGAATCGCCTAAGGCCAGGAGTTGGAGGTTGTTGTGAGCTGTGATGCCACGGTGCTCTACTGAGCGCGATAAAGTGAGACTCTGTCTCTTTAAAAAAAAAAAAAGAAGAAGAAGAAGATGCTGCTGAAACATTTCTGGAGCTAAAAAAACTGAGTCTTTTATCAAAATGAATTCAGAGTTCAGTCATATGTAAAAACAGTAGGAGAATGGAATACAGAGGAGAAACACTGGGGGGGGTAGGTACAGGGGCCAGCATGAGGCTGACTGGGGGAAGACTTCTCCAAAGGCAGGGAGTGTGTGCAATTCCGGGTGTGTAGAAAACAGGCTAAGTCAAGAGGAGGGAGGGTGTGCAGCCAGTGAGGGGCAGGTGTAGGCTCCTTACCTACAAAGGAGAATTAATTTAAGGAACCAGTGAGAACTAAGGTTTGATGGGGAAGACAGATGGAGAAGAAGGTGTTAAATTTTAGTAGATTTTTTATTTCAGGGAGGTTTTGATTTTGATTCTGGATGAAAAGAACAAAGCAGCAATTCTTTGCTCCTCCTAAGTAGGGGCATGCCTTGGTGATGACTCGATGGATACCCGGACACTGGCAATGAAGGATTTCATTATCCAGCTGTAACTTCAGGAAATGATCTAAAAATTCCCACATCCCATTCCAACATTCAGATGGAAAGACCTGAAACCAAACTATCTTCAGCCAGACCTCGGTCAACTAACCCCTCTCAACTTGGAATTACCTTGACTAGCTTTCTAGCCACTGCTCCTAAAACTCTTTCGATCAATGTAAATACTTTCATGCTCAGGCAACTGCCCATACTATGGAGCGTAAAGGCCAAGGGTTTGGCCCAAAGACACAGAACTAGTAAGGAGCAGAACTGGTTTATCAATTTCAGATCCGGTTACATTGGACATTCAGCTATGGAGCAGAGCGTCACAGAGAGAATGAGAGAAGGAGCCTGTATCTTGGCCAGAGTAACCCATTGTCTGTGGACAGAAGCACTGTCAGGCTGCTGCTCAAATACTCAAGATTCCTTTAGAAAAATCTTCTAGAATAGGAGAGCAGTGATGTGTGTCTGCCGCGCTCACCCCCTGACCCTCCGGAGATTCTCAGTTGGCAGGTTGACCGAGTCTCCTGGGGTGGGGGGGGAGGGGCAAGAGGAGATGCTAGGCAAAGGTTATACTGTCTCTCTTTTTAAAAGGAGAATTCAGACTCTTTTTTTCCAGCCATGGTGAACTATAAATTTTGGCCAGGCACGTATTCCCCCACTGAGTTTCACATACAGGAAAAGGGACACTGGGTTTTGAGACCCTGGAGCAAGGCAGTGGTGGGATTTACCCAGGGACGCCACAGGCCAGGCCAGCAAATGGTTTTCAAAGGCCAGGGACTCAACACCTTTTAGGAAAAGCACCCTTCCTCTTAATGTCTTTCTTTTCTCTTTCTTTCTCTCTGATTCTGTCTTTCCTCCATCCTTTTCCTTTTTTTCTTTTCTTTTTTTTCTTAGACAGAGTCTCACTCTGTCGCCCAGGTTAGAGAGCCCTGGTATCATATCAGCTTAGCTCATAGCAACCTCAAACTCAAGAGATCCTCCTGCATCGGCCTCCTGAGTAGCTGAGACTACAGGTGCCCATCAACTGTAGCTAAGTTTTCTGCTTATAGTAGAGATGGGGGTCTTGCTCTTGCTCAGGCTGGTCTCTTAACTCCTGAGCTCAAGGGATCCTCCCACCTTGGCCTCCCATGGTGCTATGATTACAGGTGTGAGTCCCCAGGCCTGGCTCCTTTCCTTCCCTTTTAAATTAAGCAAAATACTCTTGAGGTTGATGTCTACCTAGGATGTCTCCCAAAATTGCCTTAGTTGTCATCCAGTAAAACTACTCATTTTATAGATGAAAAAGTAAGGGCTAAGAGAGGAAAAATGACTTTCTCTAAAAGTCACATAATAAATGGCATAATTGGAACAAAGTTCAGGTCATAGGTCCCTTCACACTCAAAATCTCATGTTTTTGTTTTTTTCAAAAACAGATCCATGAAGTGGGTTGGTAAATTAAGTATATAAATATAAGTAGTTACGTCGTACATTTTACAAACTGAATGAAACATTCAGTAATGTGTGCTACATTGGGTCCTCCGGCTTCCTCTTTTTTATTATTTTTTTTCTTTTTGAGCTAGTGTCTCACTTTGTCACCCTGGGTAGAGTGCCATGCCGTCATAGCTCACAGCAACCTCAAACTCTTGGACACAAGAGATCCTCCTACACCAGCCTCCTGAGTAGTTGGGATTATAGGCACCCACCACCATGCCTAGCTAACTTTTCTACTTTAGTAGAGATGGGGTCTCGCTCTTGCTCAGGCTAGTCTCTAACTCCTAAGCTCAAGCAATCCACCTGCCTTGGCCTCCCCGAGTGCTAGGATTACAGGCATGAGTCACCAAGACTGGACCTTATTTTTCTCTCAGTTTGGTTTCTCTGTCTGTTTTTTTCTTCTCAGTTTTTTCAATAAACTGCCTCAAATACTTTTGTAATGGAAAAGAAAGGAGAAAGGGGAAACATTCCTAATGGAAGCCTCATTCTACAGAAGAGGCTTGGTGAAATGAAATTAATTGTCTACAATTACTCAGCTGGCCAATGACAGACTCAGGATTTTACTTCATTCTCGAACCCAAAGCCTACTTTTTTCCTTGGTTTTCAGAGTTGACACAAGGATTGTGGCCTGGACCTAGGGCTGCCTCCCCCGACACTCCTGTGCTGTTGTTTCCAGCACTTACTAGCTCTCATTTAGAAATACCTGGTGACATTTGATAAATATCCCTGGCCTCGCCGTAGCAATTAAATCAGGATCTCTGGTGTAGGCTTTCATAGCATTATTTATATATATCTGCACACATCTATGCATGTATATTTGAAAATGTCCCAGTTCTAATGTGCAGCAAGCAATAAATGAAAACCAGATACTTATGACAAGGTGCTTCCTGAAAGAATGAATGGACCTTGAAAAAAGATCAACCCACCCTACAGGTAGGAATGCATCTCACCTGAAATACATTAGGGCCCATTCAATAGGAAGAAGAGAAAAGTAAAGAGAGAAAAATGAAGCTGAGCTATCCTTGAGGGATTCTTTCTCCACTCACATCTGCTTATTCTCTAGTGTTGAGCCAGGTTACAGCTTGTGTCGACTGAATCCCTGACTTTTCAAGAGTTAGCCAAGAAGGGCTCTGTGCAGGAGTTGGCTCAGTAGTGCTCAGGAGGCAGAGTGCAGCTACAGGCAAGAGTGTCTTATAGTGGAGCCAGCCCTTGGACCCATTGATGGCCCTGCCTGCTTGTATATATTCCATCATCTTCCTCTCCTATCTGAAAACTCACAGCTGACCACATCGCTTAGCTTGAAAAACACAGCAGGAGCCCAATCAGATCTGGCCTCCATGGGCGGAAAAACTGCTTATGCCAGAGACAGCTCTTCAGCTGGAACAGATGTTACTTTTGTTTGTCTAAATGACGGGATCTTACCGGAGAGCTTAAGTTTGCTGCTGATGTAGTCAATTCATTCCTTATAAAAGGACTAGCGTGACAAGCACCTAGTGTAACAGAATGGAGTTGAAGTCACTCTGACCTGGGCTTGAATCCCAGCTCGGTCTCCGCTCTTCCTGTTGCCTTGAGTAAGTTGCTCTGCATTTCCCACCCTAACCTTCTAAATGAGGAATTAGGGTTTTTAAAGGGAATGGCAAGGCAGTGGTTCCCAAATTTTAGCAGTAAGTTGGCATGGTCATGCATAACACTGACTCACACAGCAAAACGGTTATTATCATTTGATTCTCTTTCATGTCATCTGATTATATTCAAGACATGGAGGTATACATTTTCTGGTTCAAGTTCTCTCACAAAGTTGCATATGCGGTATATTTTTGACATCTGTCTAACTAGGCTATTACCTCCTTTTAACATGAGAGAGTTGGTCTCAGGTAACTGTTTGTATTATCAGCCATCTTTATGCAGCTGGAAATTAATAATGTTGATTTACATTTATTTTGAATTAATTTTTTTGCAGTTTTTTTTTTTGGCCGGGGTTGGGTTTGAACCCACCACCTCCAGTATGGGAATGGTACCCTACTCCTTTGAGCCACAGATGCCGCCCTATTTTGAGTTAATTTTTTGGCATGTGATGCCTATTTATGATAGTAGTATAAAGTTTCATTTTATGTAAATTAAATCAAAGAAGTAAATCAAAATATTAAATAATGGTACGTGGGTGGCATACAAGCATGGCAAAAATAATTAAGGTGATACCCCAAAGTCTGAAGTTTAGGGAAAAACAGAGTTCAGATATATATCAGCACCTCACACTAAGTCTCTAGGTATAGTTAGAATTCAAGCAGGGAAAGTAGAAGCAGCCGAACTTATCCTTGAACTTTAGTTTGAAATAAGCTCTTTAAGAAATGGAATTTGAGTTGGCGGATTCTGAGGGTATGGACAATTCACATTGATTGCAGAACTCATCCCACTTCCAGACTATCTCAGGCTGACCTAAGAACCCTGTCCTGAAAAGAATAGGTCCACGGCTCATGTTTTTAAGACTCAGTGACTTGGAAATTTAAAAAACAAATTGGCAAATACAATTACTGTCTTAAATTTGATTAGGCTTTAGTTAAAATTAAAACAAACAAATGCCAGATCATATTGGTTTTTGATGAAAAGCCCTGAGAGGAAAGATTCCTGTTTTATCAATCCTTTGAATTGTTGAGCTTCTGTGCTGATTACTATTCTTAGTAAGAAAGAAACATGAACATCAGAGAATATTACTATTCTGTGACTACATGACCTCAGGAACATGACAAAAGACTAAGGATTAGGAGAGGAGGGAAGATTGCACTTAAATTGAAATATATATTGGCTTTACCTCTTGTTATTTTAACTAAGAAGGAATACAAAGCCCTCAGAACTATTGACAGCAGATTCAGACTGTTGACTACAAAGTTTTTGTTTATTTTTCCAGGAATAAAATGTCTTACCATGGAACACATGATACCATAAAGTTCCTTAAAACATGACATTGTTCATTTAATCTCAGGAACAGAGGGAAGAGTAATCTATAGACTATACATTGTAGTAGAAAGTGGATTTTTTTCACGTGAATTGTAAGTGTAGCAGTTATGGATTAATCTATCATTATATAAATCACCTGGGTCCCTGGGGAGCAAAAAGCACCAGATTTTGGTATTAAACTGAAAAAGCCTCTAGCAGATTCAAATTCACACACAGTGCAAAGTCTTGTTCTTCCCAAGGGTACAGTTCTGCTTCTGCCATTCTCTTCCTATTCCACCTATGACTTATTTGAGCCAGCCACAAAATGAGTGGATTATAGTAGATCAGGGGTCACACACTCAAAAGCCAATAGGGGCCAAGCAGGGGACATAAACAAAGGAAGCTGGCCAGGAGTAAGAATAACAGGAAGTGGGGGTGGTGGTGAACAAGAAAGTATGACATCTCTAGAGTTAGCAGCTGCCATCAGTATCATGCAATTGTCAGCTAAGAAAGCAGGCCTACTGTTGCCAGAGGCTTTGAATTATCAAGAGAAGCTGGAACTACACTATTAAATAACAATTCTCTACGTTTATTGTTAGTGGCAAGGAATTCAAAATGATTTTTAAATGCTACACAGGTAAACTAACATACCTGCAGGCCAGATTCAGCCCTGAATCTGGATAAACCAGTCCGTAACATCTGCCCTAGAAATGCTGGGAAGACAGTATGGTCTATTAGTGGCTGGCAAAGGGTGATAGAGCTTAGATCAAAAGGACTTGTACAACGCCTGAGGGCTTGCTGTGCCTCTTAGCTGTTACAACATGGGCAAAATAATAATGATAATACCATCATTGTCAACAACCACCACAAAGCCACCTTTGCTTATTTGATTGAAATGCCACTCTTAGACTTCACAGTTGTTCTGACCAATTTTGTATGTTCTTTTTATGAATGAGGAAAGAAAAACTGTGAAACAAAACAATAGGACTCCTGATGAACAGATAACAGAACAAGGTGACTTTGCCCTCTGCTTCTCTTTTGGGGAGGAAATGTTGCAGAGACACCTCCCAGCCTCCAGGGGGCAGTGTTATTATAGAGTATTTGCTTGAGTAGGTATAAGTGCAAAATAAGAAATGGTGTCACTGTGTCTTTCTTGCATAAATGACTCCATTATCCAAATATTTCTGTCTCCTGTCTCAGGGCAATCCCTTCACTACTTCTATGACACAGAGTCCTCGGTGTGAGACAAAATAAAGAGAGCTGAACTTGCAACTTGTTCCTTCTCTGTTACATCAGGCAAGGCACTTACTATCTCTGCAATTCAGTTTCCTGATATATAAAGGAAGAATAACAGCAATGTCTACTTCACAGTATTGATGTGGGATAAAGGAAATCCTACCCTCTTAGGGAAAATGCCTAGGTCTACTTGATAGTACTCAACTGTGTTCCTTCCCAAGGTCTAACTTTCTCATCTAAATTCCTCCAGTTATAGTTAGAGTCCATCTGGTAATCTTTTCCCCTCTATGATGGGAAATTATCCCGGAATAGAATCATTAGGTTGAACTATATGAAACTGTCAATAATCAAGATAACATTATTGATCTACAAAATGGTTCAATGCACTGCAAAACCAGCTTCACCCCTCCAGGAGGGCAAAGCAGATTCCTCTTTTATACCAGTTCTGAAACACACCTGAACAGCTTATATTTTACATTTGGACAGAGGAACAGAAACTTTCTCGTAACATGTAAACAAATATTTGTCATTGACTTTGAACTTACATAGTGCTTTGCATAAATGTTATTTCCTTCAACTCCACAACCAACACAGGAGATGGATATAAATACGTAGCTTTTCCTATGCTCCTAGATTTGTCCCTATTGGTATGCCCTTGAGCTGTGAGATGTATGATGTGCTGTCATAGTCCCAGCCTGCATATCTACACATTGAAGAGTATTTCAATGAACAAGGGGAATCACGTAAAGATAGCCCTCCTGCTCACTGTGTAGGATGACTCTGAGAAAACATAGCTCCACAAACACTTGGACAAATGCTTAGGGACCTACAACCAGGTTCTGGTAGTCCCAGTACTTTTAACAAGGACAGGATGGTCTTGCATTTCCTCCACTTTCTATTGACTGGATTCTTGTCAATTTCAGCCTGTTTGATTAGTCTACAAAGCACCCATCATGTTTCCATCTTTGAAGTTATGTCCATGCATAAAGACATCAAAAACATCTACCACAGAACCCAACCAAATGAGAACTCCCCAGCTGATTTCATTTACTCAGTACCCTCAAAGAAAACAAGGTTCTGTGACAGTTCTGCAGGTGGTAGGCATCACATCTGTTCTTTGCTCATTCTTTCCTGCCACAACATTTTTACCTTCTCCTTTTTTGAGTACATGTTAGTTTCCAGGTCCTATTTGAGGCCAAGTGTTGGCAAATTATGAGCCCATGGGCCAAATCAGACCTACCACTTCTTTTTGTAAATGAAGTGTGTCAGAACATAGCCACACTCATTCATTTACATATTGTGTATGGCTGTGTTTTGGCAGAGGTGAGTAGTCATGACAGAGATAATCTGGCCTACAAAGCCAAAAATATTTGCTAACTGGGCTTTTATGGAAACCCTCTGCTTAAGAAAAGAGCTGTGACCAAGAGAAACAATGTCCTTGTGTGTCTTCGGACGGTCCTGTTTAGAAGACTGCGTGGACCTTGTCACTTATTTTTATCACTTAACCTAAGAGCAGCCCAAGTTTGACCCATGCAATCACAGTTTGGGCTGCTGCTCAGGGCTTGCAAGGAACAAGGAAAAGGATGGCCGTTGTGGAGAGAATGTGCGGAAGGGGGTTAGAGAGAGGAAACAGTGGGAGGTTGGATTAGTTAGTGGGGATACCAGCTGGAAAGGGCAAGCCATAAGGGTTCCCACCAAGTAGCACCCAAACCCATGATCTAGGTACCACCTGTATCAGAATCACCTGAAGACATTCTTAAACATTCAGGTCTCCAGGCCCCACCCAGGAATCTGAGTTCCAGAGGTGTAACTGAGTTTTCACATTGCTAACCCCCGGGTGATTCTGAAGCATGGTCAAGTGCGAGAGCTACTGGATTAGTGTTTAGTTTTAATGAGTCTGAAGTTTGCTAGTGGCAAGTGAGAAGGGGAAAGAATCAGAGCTCAGACACACAGAGGTAGATGCAGTGAAAAGGCAGTTTATTGTCTATTAATACTGTACAGAGGAACAGAGAAAAGCTACAAGAACAGCGTCAGCTGTCGCTGGCAGTGTTTTTTCTGAAGTCAGTTTTTGTTTTGTTTTTCATTTGGAGGAAACAGAACAGTCAAAGTACACTTCAGGTTACAAAGTACAGCAGCTAGCCCAGCAAGCTAATTCAGAGTAAGCACGACAGGCTCCCACCCCCCACCCCCACCAACCAATCACAAATGGAAGTATTTACAGAGACGTCACTCACCCCGAGTAAGATGCTAAAGCTGAAAAATTCCATCAACAACCTACATTCACTGGAAAGCTGCATCAGACACAACATTTTCTGGAACCCCTGTATGATTTTGACTCTCCTAAGTCAGGAGCTTTTGAGAGGAGGAAAGAATTTTCCAGAACCCTGCAAAGGATAGACCTCGTCCCACCTGCCAGAATAGGATGTCACAGAATTGGAGCAGGAGCTATAGGCAGAATTGTTCAGATTGGCCATTGCCTGGTTGTCTCTTTGTGTATCAAGACCTGCCATTGTGAAACTAAGCGACAGGCTGTCTCCCTGCCCACCTCATCTCCACACAGAGAGGTTTCCTTAGAAAGAAGAGACTAGAGTGAACTGGTTCTCCCTTAGCACCTTCAGGCGATTGCATAGTTCTTTCATTTTTGGAGTTGTCTACATGACAGCAACATTTTCCCAGCTGCACTGGGGCTGGGCCTGTTGAAGAGATTCTGGTGACCAAGGAATGAAAGTGAGTGGCATGAGGACCAGAGGAATTATTGTTCTTGAAATGGAAAGAGTGTTTATGACCTTGGATCTTGGTCTGTCAGGGTAGTAAAAAAAGGCCTCACTGGAGGAAAGGATGCTGCTTGGGACGAGAGTCTCACACCAGTGGTGAGCAGTCCCTGATACCTGACGACTCTGTCAACCAGACAGAGGAACAGGTGTGGGTGAAGATCCTCATGAACACAAGGATGACTGGGATGGGGCCTTTAGAATTTGGCAGAAAACTGGGGGAAAAACAAGAACTCTAAAAATTCAGAATCTCCTCTATGGATAGATGAAGACAATCCTTTCCTGTCTCTACGTCACTCTGAAAATGCAGCTCCCGTGACAGATAGGTGGAAGGCCAGTAATACCTGGTAAGTTTTATACTGTTGGTTTATATATTTATGTAGGAACTGTAGGTGGTCAGACGCTTCTGACTCACCATTTCATATATTCCTCAAATGCACCATAGTTAAGTGGTCCCTTAACCTCAAAGGTAGCAATTGCTTTTTAAGCATTTGAAAGATGTGGACTTTGATAGTTGCTGGGCTTGGCTTGAACTTAAAATAGCTATCTCCTTGCAACAGATCATTATAGACTATTCAAGGTATAACCCAGAGAGCTATCAAGCCATATGTCACAGTTTATCTAATGGCAGGTGTAAAAAGCTCAGTCTTCCAAGCTCGGTCTATTTGGAAACATTGGATCCTATGCATGGGCAGTGCAAGGCCGAGTCATAGGCTCTTTGTTCCTGCCTACAAAGGTTGGCCAGGTGCTACAGAATTCACCAGAAAGTTACCTCAATGGAATGGAGAAATAACTCAGTCAATCAAAGATGTTTTCAAACTCAAGCTCCATAATGCATATAGATTTCATTATAAAAATATCATTCCTTAAAAAAATACATAAATGTAAAATATTCCATTTCTATAGCCACTCCTATCCCCTCCCGCCTCATGCTGCTCATCTGACACTACACAGAGAATAAGCATGCTCCTCAGTCACGGCTTTGAGTCCATACCTCACACTTTTTCCAAGCTTTGCCAATTGTGCTTAAAAATATGCTCCCAGACCCAGATGGGGGGGGGGTCCTCAAGTTCATTTCTCTCACAGTGGGCAGGGCTGTGAGAAAATGAATGCAGGAGTTCATGTGCCCCACGTGGGTCCCCTGCCCCCCAAAGATCAGAGTATGATTCCGTGGGCTCAGATGGGAACAGAGAATCATGTTTGGTTGATAGAAAGGCAGAGGGAAGGCCCATGCTATGCCCGCCTTAGCCCCTCTAAAGCCACACCTGCAAGGTTCTGCCTCAAGCCTCCCGTGATGAAATTCACAGCTCTGAAGAAGGCTGGGTAGGAGTGGGGAAGAGAATGTTGTGTTAATACAGCTTTGGAATACAACCTTGATTTTTAAAAGGACAGAAAGGAAGAACATAAACAGCGATGCTAAGGCAAACCGTCAATGGCACATCAGAACTTGATTTTTATCATTCATTTTGTTAACATCACAAGGCAGATACATTCTGTAAACAGATATACCATACAGTACATTAACCATAGGAAAATAAAAAGAAAGCCACCCTGTAATTCTTTTCTTTCTGTATTTCTCTTCTTTCACTCCAGAAGGAGAATTTTATGGTTTGTGAAGTATGATTTTCTTTTTAACAAAAATGCAGTGACTTGCAGAAAACAGGCCCAGGTGACGACTAAGAGGCAATATGGGCACAAGAGGGTCGTTTACACCTCAACCTGTAGAAACTTAGAAAATAGTCATGAAATATAAAAAAGCCATTAATTTCAGGAAACATTTTGTTAAAAGAGAACGCTGAAAAATTATTATTTTTTTTACAAAAGTTAAGGCTGTCTAGATCTTTGATGCAGAAAGTCTTCAGTCCCCGAAATTACATATTCTATTTTCACATTGAAAGCAAGTTTTTTGTGTGGCAGTTCTGACCCTTTTATGTTAGTCTGGAGGGCAGGAGGGAGCACAGGCCTCAGTTACGTAAAAATTACATTAGGGGAGCTGGTCTAAGGATCCCAGCGAAATTTCCCTTTGAAATGTTGGGATGCAGTCTTTATTTTACATTCAATCAATGAGTATTTGGGAGTTTGTTAAAACGAGGGTATTTTATCAAGAAGTTTGCTAAAGCTATGAAAATACAGACACATAACTGCATTGTGCTCCTAAAAAGAGTTTTTTCTTTTTCTCTAGAAAATGCAGGAAAATTTTTCTGATAAGACCAGACGAAGGCCTTCATGAAGGTGAACTGGTCATAGGGGGAATCAAAAATCCCTTCTTCCTCATTACTTCGCCTGTTTTATGATATATACCAGTAACTCTGTTCTCCTACCTGTCCTGTTCAATGGGACAAAAGATACTTTTTTGGTTCCATCCTAATCAATGGAATTTAATCATACACGTATGTATGCCTTGATTAAGAAACTGGGGAGCATCCAAAAGAATGCCAATTTATGAAGTTTCTGAAACCTGTGCCTTAAATACGCTAAGAAGTTGTGGTTTCAATGACAAAGGTGCACATTGAAACGTGAAACTCTTAGAGTGGATTTTGTAGTAACCTCACTTTGCAAGAGATGAGAATAGTTCTACAAGGGGAGGGCCTGTCAGTGGGTTAAACTCTCCAGTGGGTCCAGAGATGCACACAGAACTTCGAGACCAACAAAAAAATTCTCAGTGCACATTCCATGTTCATCTGTGCTTCAAATTGACAGGTTAATACTTCTTAAAAAGGAAGACTTGGTATAATAGACTTTGCCTCTATCACTATATTCCTTCCCTCCTTTTTTGCTACCCATTGGTTCACTGGCATTTAATAAATGGTCATTTTCAAGGGCATCCCGTGAAATTCTGCAGGAAGCGAAGAGGAATAAGCTGTTTTCACATGTGGCCTTGATGTTTTGCTCCAAAGATAATAATGTATGTCTAGGGAACTATATCTATGTTATATATAGATATAGTTTATATATATAGATATAAAATTTCCTCCTTTTTACAAAAAGTGGACCCTAACCAAAATAAAATATTCAACTTGTATATGTAGAAAAAAAAGTTAAAGCAAATACATGTCTATTAACATTTCAGAAAGGAAGCATATATTAATAGAAATAAAGTTTCCTAAAAATATTTTAGTAATTTTAAGATTGTGCAGAAGCTTTAAGGAAACCATGTTTTAGGTTTTGGCCAGAAGGGAATTCCTTAGTACCTCTTGTTCGATATTAAGTGACATCACTGAATATTGTCAAATGACTTTTTGAGGCAATTAATTTTTGCTTACATAAGGAAAATAATACAAATAATCAGTATAGTTGAAGAGTTATATGGTGAAACATTTTTTTCCATTATTTTGTCTTATTGCACATAAAAAGAAAGAAAAAAGACACAAAGATGCAAAAGTCATCAAGATTTTTCAGGATATGTAGGGTTAAACTTTGCCATTTTAGCCATGAAAGAATCTTCAACTGAAGGTCATTGAAAATAAAATATCCCTCCTTCCCTTTTTTTCTCCTTTTGCTATTTAAAAGGGAACTGAAGAAATGATTTGAAAGGAAAATCTAACTAATCACTAGCTCAAAAAAGATCATGGTTTCGCAGCTTCATTATTGATTTATTAGTCTGGTTATGTAACCAAATACCCTGCATTCTGGAAGAGTGTGAGACCAAAGGTTTTACAGAGAGATCCCTATAGCAGCAGGGAAGGCAGACTGTTCTGTTCACATTTTCATCACATGGGGTAGTTACATGCTATTGTAAGTGGGATTACAGGTGTCATTCCTTAAAAGCATTGGCTGAGCCTGAATCCCACATCATGAAAGGGATATGAGGGGAGATATGCAAATAGATACACCATATCCAAACAAGCCTTCATTCACTGTGCCACACAACCTTAATAAAGGCAACACATCTTACTTTAAAGACTATTAAGTGATAACTTTAATAATAAAAGTATATATAGTGATAATCCAATTCATATCATTTGCTAATCACTATTCCCTATCGTAAGAATAATAATTGGTGAATGAGAGGGTGGAATATCATCAATCTTTTAGCTCTTAAGTGTAGTGTTATGCTGAAAGGTGCAGATCATTTTCTTCACGAGTAAATAGTTCTCTGATGGAAGGGTAGGTCATTTCAGGGGATTATCCATCCTGGGAAGATTGATTCTGTTTACCAAATAACAAACTCAAAGGCTCTATCGTCTACCATTCCACTCCCTGACTATGCTTGCTTTTAAAAACTCCAATTGAACAGTTTTAATCGCCAAGTGAGTAAAAAAGATAAGCTATGGTAAACGTTTAGATTGTTTCTCTCCTAAATAAATCATTAAAATAACAGATTGTCCGAAACATCAAAAGTATTTTCTCCTTCTATGTAAATAGGTTTATCTGCATGTCATTTTATATGATGTTTAAATGATGCTTAAGTGACCATGTACTAAGGAAAATGGAGCTGAAAGTAGTGAGATTTTTAGACTTCAAAACCAGATATTCAGACAATAGATTAGTTGTATTCATTTGCAGCTGGTTGGTAAACCTGAGATTTAGAGATAATTCCATTCAAAAACCAAGCCATGGATGGAATCATCTTAAATAGTAGAACTTAGTTCCTTAATTTTTTTCCCTCTTTAACTTTTTTTGTTTACATATTGGCAATAAAACAACTCACTTTTTCCCCATTACAATCTACTTATTTAAGAAAAATTAACTTTAAAAAGTAAAAAAAAAATGGTGTTTTTTTCTTTCTAATTAGGATAAATACAATTTCAAAAAATTAAAAAATAATAATAGATATAGCACTGAGTTAGCTAAATAGGTCAAATTTAATTGGTTCTGTAATAAAATTCTCTCAAGACTACCTTATTATTTTTCTCATCTACTTTTCACAGAGGTTAGAATTGCAGTAGTATATCATTTTTTATGTTTTTTTTCTCGAAAATATATTCTACAGGAACATAGACAATTTTGTGAATGATTTGCAAAAATGCTATGAACATTTGGGCAAATAACTTAAAGTTAAGACATCGCTTATTAAAATCAGTTAACGCGTTACACCTTTATTTCATTACTATATTATTCTTATTTTACGAAATACCTTCCCTTTGGTTTTACTACATATGTAGTTGTTTGCTTTGCAGGGGAGGGCCAAGAATTTATTTCAAGAACTGTTCATTATGTTCTAGATAAAAAATATTCTTCGATGTTCTGGAATCTCCAGAAGCTTAAAAACAATGCTTTGAAAAGTACAGCTACATGCCACTCAATCCATATTTATTAATGTTGAGATGATAGGTCTTTCTTAATCTTTTAAACATTTTTTACATTTTAGCGTTTTTCTTTGATGAGTGAGTGGATGAACCTCCATGCTGAAGTTACCCGAAACATTCTCTTTCTCCTGGGGGACAGAAAGAAAAGAGTACAGATGCAAGGCTCTGTAATCAACCAGACACGTGAGATGAACAGTTAATGCATTACAGCACCATCTGTGATGAAATGGGAGCATCGGAGCAACCACTGTAGGTCAGAAAGACTATTTTAAAAATATCATCACTGCAGAGATACTTCTCAAAAATGATCCCCTCATTGAAAACAGATTAACATGATCAGGAAAATATCCATGAAAAAAGAAACAATATAAAATTTTACATTTTTTGAAAGAATAGAAACAAGGCTCATGGATTCACCTAAGTTTTGGAGATCAATCACTACTGATGCTTAAACAATGTTTCATGTCCTTAGAAATTTCAAAATGATGCTTCTTATATAAAGGGTTCATTGCATGGAGTAAGCCATAGAAAGAGAGACAGGCTGATGAGCAGGTTATGGAATCAGTCCCTACATTTCAGCTGTGACAAGCTCTGGGTTCTTTCACATCAGCTTCATTTCAGTTTTAACAGAAGGAAAGCCACAAATTGCACAATACTGTAATCTGGAAGCGGTATGTAAGGCAGCAAAAAGCATCACCCTAGATCGGACAGACTAAGTAAGGTCCACTTTTGGCTACACTAGCAACTGGCTAGAGCCAACAGCATTTTGCCACACAAGATACAAAAACAAAAATCCACAGCAAGGGAGGCAAGTGAGAAATCAGGGACGTGGTGGTGGGGTGCGACTACATTACAGGAACACGTTACAAAATGAAACCCCCGGTGCCAACAGGTTCAGTTGCAGTCAAGTGAATTAAGGCTACTATATTACTGGCGGATATGAAGAGTCCATTCCAATCGAGCAGTAAGGAATCGATTCACTCTTGAAGACACAAGGAAAGGTTTAGAGGAAAAGCAAGTTCTTGGAAAGAATGAAGCACACACATGCACGTTGTCTCTCAGGTGAGGAAAAGGAAAACAAAAATGAGAGCGATCAAAGCAATCCAACTGCAAGGCGAGGCAGGTGTTTGCTTCCAGTTCACAGTATTGCAGTTAGTGGTACAGTGAGGTCTACGTAAGTGGTGGAGAGTGCAGAGGCTGCCCAGGAGGAAAGGGAAGAAGGAAGTGGTCACATGACAACACAGCACTGACAGCGCTTTTTCTTTTGGGTACCTGGGGCTGGCTCTGTGGCCAGGCTCTCTTCCTTTCCTTCTGGGGATGAGGGCTCTGTGGTGTCTGAGATCGGCCTCCCGGACACAAGCTCAGCCGCATTCCCGTCAATCGTGGACACGTCCGTCACTGTCTTCTCCCTCAAGGACTTCTCATCGTCTTCATCAATGAGGACCAATTCTGCCTTGATGGTTTCATCATAGCCTAGCACCTTTTTAGTTTCCTCTTCATCCTCAATATTTTGGTAGCCCATAAAAATCATGGTGACTGGCTGGTCCAAGTTTGCCTCCGGCCCTTCCGTGCTGGGGGCTTGGGCCTGCTGCCCCGGGTTCCCAGGAGAGCGATCTTTCCTAGACTTATGGACCATTTCTAACTTGGCTTCTTTGCAGAGCATGTGTTCTTTAGGATGACTGAAGCTCCCGTCTGCGGTCACAGTCCTTTCTGCCACATGCCCTCCTCCTAAACATGATTGTCCAGCCTTCTGAATAAGCTCTTCTACATCCTTCGCACTTAATTTGTGCACTCCGTTCTCTACTATGGTGCCTCCCGAGTGCACCTCATACACTACTTTGGTACCATCATCATAGACTTTGACTCCTTTCTGACGGACCCCCTCTGGGCCAATGGGAGATGCAGAGAGAATCTTGGTCTCTCCTGTTTGTTTGTCTTTCTCCACATTAATTTCCATGGCGTACACAGCTTGAATGAAAACAAGAGAAAGGAAGTGCATGTTACAACAAAAAAAGCCAGTGAATGGTTAATTGCCAAACAGACAAAAAAAAAGGTTCTGTGCCCTTTCTATTCTAACTGCCAAGCATCTTGAGTGTTAGAGTGAGGTGTACACCGTGGACAGAGATGGTTATATCCGTATTTCAACACAGCAGCTTAAAGCACCAGGATGACAGATGCCCAGAGTCACTATCTCTCAATGGCATTCAGACTTTTAAGGAAAATTGGCTAAAATAAGGCCACAAGAAACTTTCGATCTTGGTGTAAAGAATTTCAGGGAGGTTTGCAACATGCAAATTTACCTTGATTGATGGCTTCCTAGACTAAGAGACAATTTTGAAGCCCTTGGTTGAAATGGGTACCAATTTGGAAATTTTGCATCTTTTTTAACTCTTTCATCAGTGCTCTGTTTTTTTCTACATTTCCTTTTACTGCTAATGGAGAATATGCAATAGTTTTTTGTAGGGGGGACATGGCTGTCCTCCATTGTGCAATACAACAGGATGTTTGCAAAAGTTGAAAAGGTATGACAGCAATCCTATTGTGTGCTCTGGAGGACTCCCGTCACTGAATTAGGTTTCTAGGATAAGAACCAGGAAAAGAACAAGACAGAAGTAGCATCATCTTAGGACCTCAGGATTCCAGGATGGTCACCATAGAAGGCCTCTTTATTTTTCCATGCACACTGTGCCACATCCTTGTCATTCTGACCTATCACAGCTTTCTCATCTGTCATCTTACTTATTTCACTGCCACTACTCACCATGAGACACTCACTCCCTCTTCCCTAGATTGTTGGAAGAGCTTCCTACACCTGGTCTTCTTGCCCAGTCCCATCTCTTCAAACTCATCCAAATCCTGCTGCCAGTCTGGTATTCCTAAGGACCAGCTCTTTCCTGGCCTTCTCTACAGACTCCTGTGACACTTCGTACTTTTAAATCACAGACTCCTATGAGGCACACATTCTGGTTAGGAACAAACTATAGAGAGCTGAGGGTTCCACGTTCCTGGATGATCCACAAAGGCATCAATCTCAGCAACTTCCAAACTGGCTCCGTCTTCTTCTCTCAAAACTCTTAAATAACACCAGCATCACCACCTGCTCTCTCAAGCCAGAAGCCTAAGAATCACACCTGGTTTGACCTTTTCTTCCTAATTTCTGACAGCCAGACCATCACTGAGAGTGACTCATTCTACTTCAGATACACCCCACCCATCTCACCTCCATTTCTATCACCATGGCCTCATCCAGGCCCTCTCCTACTCGCGACATGAGAGCCTTGCTTTCAAGTTTGCCTGACACCCCTCTTTCCTCACGCTAGTCCACAGGCCTGTACATGGTGGCCAGAGGGCCAAAGGCAGCCTGCCACCTGCTCCTGTGTGACCCCGGCCAGACCGAGCTCATTCATAGACCTTACTCATAGACCCTCTGTTTGTTCTTTGCACCTATACAGGATAAATCCCAAACTCCCTAGCTTGGCATATAAACCCTTCAGAACTTGTCACAACCTTCTTTTCTAACTTTGTTTCATGGTCTCTCTTGTCCTCCAAGCACTGAGGTCATAACAAACTTATCACTCTTCCCGGGACACTCAACGTCCTCCCATGTCTTCTCTCCTTCTGTCCAGATGCCCTTCATCCCTTCTCCACTGGAAGACTCCTAGCAACCTAGCCCACATGTCTGCTTATCATTGCCTTGAGTCTCTAACTCTTCCTGAATACAAATCCCCTCACCTGTGTTAAGATGATCCAAACTACCTTGGCAATCGTCATTCTATTGCTCCTTTTCCCTTTAGCACAACCAGATGTAGCAATATCCTAGACCTCAATATTTCCCACCTCTGTTAAATTCCCTTCTTCTGAAATGTCCTTCTTTTGAGTTTCTACATATCCAAATATGACTCATTCATCAATGTCAAGGTCAACTTCCCCTTCATCCATAAGCTTTCTTTGATCCTCCCATCTCCAAGTCATCCTTCTCTTCTTATAATTCTCTGAACACTTTTCCTAAGACACTTAACTATTTCTACTCAGTAGCAGAATTCTTTGTAGGCATGTTTTATCAGCTTCATAGATTATCAGTCTCCTTGTTGGTTAGCTTCTTGGCCAACATCTATCTATGACTCCAACTTCCTGCCAGCACCTACCTTAAAACCTTTTGCCTATTGGTACCCAAGTAAATATCTATGAAACAAATGCTGATAAAGAAGAGTCTGATTTGGCTGTCTTAATCTAGTCACAAATTATTTGCAGAATATGACACCAATGAAAAAGTACATATAGGAATTAAAGTTTGACCTGGTTTGAACAAACAGCAATGATATTGTTCCATCTGCTTCTGTATTAAGATACAAACTATTCATGGATAACACTTAACTAAAGAGATCTTGAAGAAAAATCCAATATTTGACTTTCATCACATTCATTTTGAAAGTTTCACTGGTTCAGTATACAGATCTTGAGTTTCCTCAAATTACACAATGGGAGGCCAACTAATATTTGCCATAGACATACAGGGGCTCGCACATAATAACTGTGATAGCAAAAGAAATATTTATCTCAATTATTCCTAATTTCCCATAAAGAGTGCCATCAGAGAAACAGAATAGGTATTTAAAGTTTTGCATGGATTCCAAAAGACTGTTCTTGAAATATTACACTTATATCCAAAAGCACAGTTTTGAGTTTAAATATTATATCCTGTCCCTATTAACACATATTTATAAATGAGGAAAGTAATAACTGATTGTCGGTTTGTAGGCACAATATCTAATTATCCCTCAAATATCCCCATCATAAGTGAACAAGATGATATGTTGACCTGGAATCAATACAGAGTAGAAAATGAAATATATCTATTTTTATAGCCACATGTGATAAGATACAAATTATGAATATGGGAATGTTCAGAGACGTCCCTCTGCCTCTTCCCACCAACAAGAATGCCATTACTGCTGGTTCAGTTTTCCCTTCTCCACGATCCTAACCCCAGCCTTATTTTGTCTTTGCCTGTTCTACAATCAAGACCAAACAGAAAGGAGGGATGATGATAAGTTCTTTGCTAGAAAAGTTAAGTAGATCCACACACTAAAGAGATGAGAAAGAAGGAGTTTAGTTGGAGAGTAAACACCATGACACGTGGACAGAGAAGGAGCATTTGATGGTGGTAAATGATACTTTGAAGAGTGTAACATGCAGATGAAAGAAAAGGGCAAGTGAGAAACGCTGAGTGGAGAGGTGATTTAGGTCCTTTTAATATCCTTCAGGGGAAATAAGTAAAGAACAGAATATCCTTCTAACAGTGTTTGGTCTGTGACTTTAAGCTATGTTTCTTTAAATGTGACAGCTCTGAGAATGACCACATGTGACATGGTTCCATTAATACATATTTATATTTACATTTACATGTTGTATACACTATTCTTTCAATATTTCTAGAATATGAGCACAGAACATTTTAAGCACTTTTAACAGATGTTTATAATGAAATAAACTTATATATGTTATGCCATAAAATGTAACATTCATTTGTATTTTTTTTTTTTTCAAATCAAATGTAAGGCTTCAAGGGAACCACATGTTTCTGTTAGGTTCTTTTTCTTTTCTTTCTGAGACAGAGTCTCACTCTGTTGCCCAGGCTAGAGTACCATGGTGTCAGGCTAGCTCACAGCAAGCTCAAACTCCTGAGCTCAAGTGATCCTCCTGCGTCAGCCTCTGGAGTAACTGGGACTACAGGCACCTGCTACAACACCTGGCTAAGTTTTCTACTTTTAGTAGAGAAGGGGCCTTATCTTGCTCAGGCTGGTCTCAGACTCTGGAGCTTGAGGGATCCTCCCACTTTGGCCTCCAGAGTACTAAGATTACAGGTGTGAGCCACTGCACCTGGCCTCTGGCAGGTTCCTTAAGGGTGTGATCCCACATTCTTTTCTGCATCCACTCTCTTCTCTATTAAGTTGCACATAGGCAAGCACTGTGAGGAACTCTGGTTTAACCCAAAGGCAATATGTAGTCTTCATTGAGACACATATGAAAATGTTATTTGGGCATTTGGAAAACCATGCACCAAGCATACCTTAATGTGTTCTTTACCGGTAATTTCCAAGAACTACTTTGCTTCATTTCTCAGCCCATAATATTCCAAGCTGTGAACTAGGGTGGATATGAACCAATGGGAAAGGAGATTTACAGTTTAAATTCAACATTTTTTTTTTTTTTGAGGCAGAGCCTCAAGCTGTCACCCTGGGTAGAGTGCCATGGCATCACAGCTCACAGTAACCTCCAACTCCCGGGCTCAAGCAATTCTCCTGCCTCCGCCTCCCAAGTAGCTAGGACTACAGGCACCCTCCACAACACCTGGCTACTTTTTGGTTGCAGCCGTCATTGTTGTTTGGCGGACCTGGGCTGGATTCGAACCCGCCAGCTCAGATGTATGTAGCTGGCACCTTAGCCACTTGAGCCACAGGCGCTGAGCCTCAACATTATTTTTTAAATACATACCATTTAAAAACCTCCTCTGCTGTCCACTGCTTCCAGCAGTTCAGAGCAAGGCCTCTCACTCCTCTCACGCCCTCACCTCTAACCACAGACACTACCCTCTAGCTTACCCTACCTTCCCTCCAGCTTCCCACGCCAGAGGCTCACTGCTGTGTGTACAGTGATGAGGTCAGGAGGGCGTGGTGCCTTTGCTCATCTTATGAAAAAAAAATGAATGGGGAGTGCTGTTGAGGGAAGGGGGCTTTCTGAGAAGCCCCTGAAAGACCCCCGGGGGCATATGGAATACTATTTGAAGAAAAGTCCTCTGAAATTTTCTGGAGGAAGGCTCTAGGAAAGGAGGGTAGAGACAGAGATAGTTCAATGGAAGTTTCACTGGTAGGCTGGCTGAAAGCTGTTAAATGACACCTTTTTTTTTTTTTTTAGAGACTGAGTCTCACTTTGTCACCCTCAGTAGAGTGCGTGGCGTCACAGCTCACAGCAACCTCCAACTCCTGGGCTTAGGCGATTCTCTTGTCTCAGCCTCCCGAGTAGCTGGGACTACAGGCGCCTGTCCCAACACCCAGCTATTTTTTTTAGTTGTTGTTGCAGTTTGGCTGGGGCTGGGTTCAAACTCACCACCTTTGGTATATGGGACCAGCGCCTTACTCATTGAACCACAGGCACCACCCTAAATTACACCTTGAATTATCGATTTTCGAACATCATAGACTGATGGCAGTAGGATTAGATTATATAAAGCATTTTTGCTCTTCTGATTAACATGCACATTTTATTACTAAGGAAGCAATATGGCTAGTTTCTTCAAAAGGATACAAATGAATGACCGCAGAAGTGCTGGGATCTGGGGCCTTTGTGTTTGGTTTCCTTGTTTATTGCCCCCACCCCAACTTCCACAGTTCTTTCATCAGTTAGAAAACTCCTCCAAGGAGCAGAGACACTTCAGTGGGGACAGACAATTCTGGTCTCTAGGTTCGATGACACCCAAGTGCAGAGGGGAGTGTGATGCCTCTGGGGAGGAAGCCTACCTAAAAGGGAGAAGAGATGCTATGGCCCGGGGCTCTGCTGGGCCCAGAGAGAGGGGTCTGAGCAGCAGAGAAGGTGGGAGTCCAGGCCAAACTCACTCCCCTGGCCTACATGCTCTTCTGCTGCCTTCTCCGTTGGCAGAGAGAAACCAACTGTAAGCACTGTCAGGAGCCAGGGGAAGAGGGGAACACGGGCACTGATACAGTAAGGGGGCGGGAAATGGACACCCTTCCGTTTTAGAATCAGTCCGAGAACCTACAAATAAGACTGCATTCCAGCAGGACGGAAAGTTCAATAACAGTTAAATCCTGTGACTCTCTCCCTTCCTTTGACTCACGTGATCACGGCGGGAGGGACAAGACTGGGGGACCATACTCAGGTGTGAGGACCACACACACACCCACCTGTCATTAGTGGGTAAGACGGGAGGCATCAGAGAGGGAGAAAGACAGTGGATCCGAACTTTGGGCCTCATTTTTCTCATTCGTACAATGAAAAATGTCTGGCTTTGGTATTTTCTGGTGATGTATGGGTCCTGAGTCATCTATGTGTGGGGTACAGGAGGAGGGCAGTGGATGGCCAGAGTGTGACTGTCGCCCATCGGGGGAGGTTTAGAAGGGTCACTTCAGCATAATGACCACCCAGTAGCTGACACTGCACCTGGCATGTGACAGACAAGCGGTGCCCAAGCTTCGCTGCCTAAGTGAACATACAAGTACCTATGTGTAGTCTCGTCCCTTCAAGCAAATGATTACACACATACAGAAATGCGGCCGGCTGGGGGCAGTGGCTCACGCCTGTGATCCTAGACTTGGGAGGCCGAGGAGGGTGGATTGCCTGAGCTCATGAGTTTAAGACCAGCCTGAGCAAGAGCAAGTGTGAGACCCCATCTCTAAGAAATAGCCAGGCATTGTGGCAGGCAGGGGCATGTAGTCCCAGCTACTTGGGAGGCTGAGGCAAGAGAATCACACCTGAGCCCAAGAGTTTGAGGTTGTTCTGAACTGTGAAATCATGGCTCTCTACCAAAGTGTGACTCCTTCTCTCTCTCTCAAAAAAAAAAAGGAAATGTTCACACCTTCTCTTGAGGTTAAAGATGTAAAATTGATTATTGTGATGTCAACAACAAGAAAAACGAGGAAATTAATTCAGAGTTGATTCTCCCTCATTCCACAGAGCCTTCAAAATAGGCTCAGCACCTATAGATCAGTAGCTAGAGCGCAAGCCACATACACCAGGTCTGGTGGGTTCAAATCCAGCCCAGGCCCGCCAAACAACAATGGCAACTACAACAAAAAAACAGCCTGGCATTGTGGTGGGCGCCTGTAGTCCCAGCTACTTGGCAGGCTGAGATGAGAGAATCGCTTAAGCCCAAGAGTTTGAGGTTGCCATGAGCTATGATGCCACAGCACTCTACCAAGGGCGACATAGTGAGACTCTGTCTCAAAAAAAAGGACAGTTAAATAGAAGAAATAATTTCTAGTGTTCAACAACACAAGAAGATAATATACTTAATAATTCATCATATATTTCAAAATGGTTAGAAGACTTGAAATGTTCCCAACCTAAAGAAATGATGAAAGTTTGAGGTAACAAAGATGTTAATTACCCTGTTTTGATCATGACCCATTGTATTCATGTATCAAAATATCATATGTACCCCACAAATATGTACAATTATGTATTGATGAAATTACTTAAATCATTGTTATTATTTATTTAAAAATTATTTGAAATTTGAAAATTATTCAAGAATTTCTTTCCCCAAGACATCTTAGTATTCATAAAAATAAGTCAGCAAGGACGTGATGTTGATAAATAAGAGAGGCAAAAGCCTATTTCTAATATTTGATTTTGCTTCTATCTCTCTGGTCAAGAAGGACAGTTTTCAGTCTGAAAAGTGTCATAAAAAATATTATTATATGAATATTTTTGCGTCAGTATTCATTAGTGATATTGGTCTGTAGTTTTCTTTTCTTGTTGGTCTTTTCCTGGTTTAGGGATCAAGGTGATATTCGCTTCATAGAATGTGTTGGGTAGTATTCCATCTTTTTCTATATTTTGGAAAAGGTTGAGTAATATAGGTACTAGTTCCTCTTTATAGGTTTGGTAGAATTCTGACATGAAGCCTTCTGGTCCTGGGCTTTTCTTTTTAGGGAGATTTTGTATGGTTGATGCTGTTTCAGAACTTAATATCGGCCTGTTCAACATTTCCACTTCATTCCGGCTAACTCTAGGAAGGTGGCATGCTTTCAAATATTGGTCAATTTCCTTCAGATTTTCATATTTCTGAGAGTAAAGTTTCTTGTAATATTCGTTAAGGATTTTTTGAATTTCTGAGGGGTCTGTTGTTATTTCGTCTTTACCATTTCGTATTGAAGAAATTAGAGATTTTACTCTTTTTTTCCTGATTAGAGTAGCCAAAGGTTTATCTATTTTATTGACCTTTTCAAAGAACCAACTTTTTGATTTATTGATCTGTTGTA
>CAUYON010137265.1:0-10027 GCA_963573935.1 Arctocebus calabarensis | reverse complement strand
TTTGCCAAGAACTAGTGAATCTAAAGGATCAGAAGAGAAAACAGGAAACTAGACTCTTAAGTCTACCATAATCACACCTTCATTTTTTTTTTTTTTTTGAGACAGAGCCTCAAGCTGTCACCCTGGATAGAGTGCATGGCATCACAGCTCAAAGCAACCTCCAATTCCTGGGCTCAAGCGAGTCTCTTGTCTCTGCCTCCCAAGTAGCTGGGACTGCAGGCGCCCGCCACAACGCCTGGCCATTTTTTTGGTTGCAGCCATCATGGTGGTTTGGCAGGCCCGGGCTGGATTCGAACCCACCAGCTCAGGTGTATGTGGCTGGCACCTTAGTCCGTTGAGCCACAGGCATCGAGCCCTTTTGATAACAATTTAATTATAAATTTTACATTAAAAATGATCATCTGTAGCTTTAAGCCAAAAGTGGTAGAAAGAAGTGCTTCTAAATTTTAACACTTTTACTTTTACTATACTGTGGTTTATGCTACTGTTGTAAAGAATGACATTGGTGCAACTGCTCATTTATTTACCAAAGCAGGCACTAATTTGAGCGCTTGAATGGGAGAAAACCCAAAACAAAAAAATGGCGCTCATTTTCTCTGACACCTTTAAGCTATAGACCCACATTATAAATTGTATAAGTTTCCTATTGTGCAGTGATGTTTTCCCATATTTAACTGTCTAGAAAATGTCAACAGAATAGACCTCAAAACCCTATAAAATAATTTAAAGAGATTTATTCTGAGCTGAATACATGCAACCATAGTTCGAAGGGCCGTGCCTAAGAAACCTTGAACAGGTGATCTCACTGTATTTGGGTTATAATTTGTTTTTTTATGATTTTAGACAGATAGAAAGGCCCCAAAAGGCAGGACATCTCAAAGCAGGGGTTATATGTGGGCTTAAAGATTCTTTATTTATAATTAGTTAAAGAAGTGAAGCTTTGTCTAAAGTCTTTTGTTATGTTTTAAGTGAGAGACAGTCCACCAGATACATACACACAAATTCACACACACACACACACACACACACACAGAGGCAGTCAGCCAGACTCAAGTGATTTGTTTAGTAAATTGATGACCTGCAGGTGTGGTTTAACCTTCCTCTTACATGGCCTTAGGTTTGTTAATGATTTTTTTTTTTTTAGCTTATTGTTACAAAAAGTAACTCCAGAAGGGGCAAGGAATAATGAGGAATAATTTGATCTCCTTTCTTCTCATAGTCAGCAACCCCACTTTAAGGGTTTTTTTGGGCGGTGTGAGGAGGTTCCCTTGGCCCAGGAGTAGTCCATTTATTCAGCTTGGAGGACTTAAGATTTTATTTTAGTTTATAAGAAAAACCAGATAAGAACATTCTAACACTGCAAGAATGTGGACCTTTGATATATGTCAATTAGGAATCAGGAACTTTGGTTGCCCCCTCCCCCCCCAAAGCCTTTAGCTGTCATCCTAGGTAGAGTGCTGTGGCATCACAGCTCACAGCAACCTCCAATTCCTGGGCTCAAATGATTCTCCTGCCTCTACCTCCCAAGTAGGTGGGACTACAGGCACCTGCCACAACATCTGGCTTTTTTTGGTTGCAGCCATCATTGTTGTTTGGCGGACTCAGCCTGGATTCAAACCCACCAGCTCAGGTGTATGTGGCTAGTGCCTTAGCCACTTGAGCCACAGGCACCGAGCTTTTTTTTTTTCTTTTTTTGAGACAATCTCACTTTGTTGGCCTTTAGAGTGCTGTAGCATCACAGCTCATAGCAACCTCAAACTCTTGGGCTTAAATGATTCTCTTGCCTCAGCCTCCCAAATAGCGGCTGGGACTACAGGCACCCACCATAATGCCCAGCTTTTTTTTTTTTGAGACAGAGCCTCAAGCTGTCACCCTGGATAGAGTGCTGTGGCATCACAGCTCATAGAAACCTCCAATTCCTGGGCTCAAGCGATTCTCCCGCCTCCGCCTCCCAAGTAGGTGAGACTACAGGCGCCCGCCACAATGCCTGGCTATTTTTTGGTTGCAGCCGTCATTGTTGTTTGGTGGGCCCAGGCTGGATTTGGACCCACCAGCTCAGGTATAAGTGGCTGGGACCTTAGCCACTTGAGCCACAAGTGCCTTTTTTTGAGACAGAAACTCTATTTGTTGTCCTTTGTAGAGTGCAGTGGCATCACAGCTCACAGTAACCTCAAACTCTTGGGCTCATGCGATTCTCTTGCCTCAGCTTGCCAAGTAGCTGGGAGTGCAGGTGCACAATGCCCAGTTATTTTTTGTTGCAGTTATTTTTGGTTAGCTGGCCTGGGCGGGGTTTGAACCTACCACCTTCGGTTTATGTGTCTGGTGACATAACCAGTGTGCTACAGGTGCCAAGCCCCAACTATTTTTTTTGTTTTGTTTTGTTTAAAGATGAGGTCTCACTCTTGCTCAGGCTGGTCTCAAACCTGTGTGCACAGGCAGTCTACCTGCTTTGGCCTCCCAGAGTACTAGAATTACAGGCGTGAGCCCTGTGCCAGGAATCAGGAACTTTTGAGTGGCAATTCAGAGCTGTTTTCTTACATACCCCTGATGACACCATGTTTGTGCCAACTGTTGTGGCAGATGAGTTTTGGTGGGTTATGCTTGGCCACTTATGCTTAAAGATCTTCTTAGGGAGATTTCTCTAGTTGAGTAAAAACCCTACTATAAAAAAGGCAGCACGTTCTGTTAACCTGAATGAGAAGACTCACACTCCCTCTGAATGCCTTTGAGTAACAGCTTGAATTTCACATTCTCATTGGGGGAAATAGAAAAGAGTATTAAAATAACCTGAATGTCTTGTTTTATTGGCAACTTAGGATGCAAAGTATTTTATTTTATTTATTTTTTTTATTTATTATTATTTTTTTTGAGACAGCGCCTCAAGCAATCACCCTGGATAGTGTGCTATGGCATCACAGCTTACAGCAACCTCCAATTCCTGGGCTCAAGCGAGTCTCCTGCCTCCACCTCCCAAGTAGCTGGGACCACAAGCGCCTGCCACAATGCCCGGCCATGTTTTGTTTGCAGCCATCATTGTCATTTGGCGTGCCGGGGCTGGATTCGAACCCGCAAGCTCAGGTGTACGTGGCTGGCACTTTAGCCTGCTGAGACACAGGCACCGAGCCAAAAGTATTTTATTTTTAAACTTGTAAGATTTGAAAACAAGATATCCCTAAAGGTTAAATAGTAAAGTTTTCCAAAGCTGAATATGCTCATTTAGAGTTCAGCTTTTCTGCTTGAAATACAAAAACAACTTCCTAAAACTTTGAAGTGGGAATACTACTGTTTTGATTATCTGCTATTAAGTGAACTCATATTATCTCTTTTTTCACTTGGTAAGGATTTTACAAATTCTAGACTTGATGCTAGAATCTTTCCACATGTTTCCAAAGGAGGCATTTACTATATACAGGAATTTCTTCATCTTTTTCACATTCTTAGGCCTCTGAGATACTCAACATGCTGTGTCTGTTCTATAACCAGAAGAAACCAGCTTTGAGCTGTAAGTGCCTTCTGATTGTCATATTGGTGTGATCATTTATAAGGAATTTGGTTTTATCGAGGGTATTTAGCTTTTTCTTATCTTTATATTCTTTTATGACCTGGATTTTAGTAGGATGTTTCTCTGAGATAGATAAGTCCTCTGTCTCTTCTGTTCTATTCATATGCGTATTGCATCTAAATACCTTCTTTGGTGAGTTATGTCTTCAGGGCTTTTGCCCATATTTTAATCAGACTATTTTCTTATTGATAATTTTTAGGAGGCCTTCCTGGGTGGCACCTGTGGCTCAGTGAGTACGGCGCTGGCCCCTGCCAAACTGCAAGAAAAAAATAGCCAGGCGTTGTGGCGGGCGCCTGTAGTCCCAGCTACTCAGGAGGCTGAGGCAAGAGAATCGCCTAAGCCCAGGAGCTGGAGATTGCTGTGAGCTGTGTGATGCCATGGCACTCTACTGAGGGCAATAAAGTGAGACTCCGTCTCTATAAGAAGGAAAAGAGAGAGGCCTTTCTATAGTTTGGAAAATTGTGTTGTCAATTGTGTCTTTTATAGAATAGTAGTTTATAATTTTAGAGAAGTACAACTTATTTATTTCTTTCATGATTTTCTTCTTCTTCTTCTTCTTCTTTTTTTTTTTTTGAGACAGAGCCTCAAACTGTTACCCTGGATAGAGTGCTATGGCATCACAGCTCACAGCAACTTCCAACTCCTAGGCTCAAGCGAGTCTCTTGCCTCTACCTCCTAAGTAGCTGGGACTACAGGCACCTGCCACAACACCCGGCCATTGTTTGGTTGCAGCTGTCATTGTTGTTTGGCGGCCGGGGCTGGATTCAAACCCACCAGCTCAGTTGTACGTGGCTGGCGCCTTAGCCCATTGAGCCACAGGCGCCGAGCCAATTTTATTATTCTTTTTTTTTTTTTTTTTTCCAATTTTATTAGTCTTAATTTTAGTATTGTATCTAAAAACCCCGAACTTAATCTTTTTATTTTTAAAATTTCAGATTAATATAAGGGTACATATGATTGGGTTGCATTTGTTAGATAGTGTCAGAACATACCAAGCTCCCCTGCTCCCACTTGAGTTTAATTCTGTTTTTTTCTTTTTCTTTGGCCTTTTTTTTTTTGAGACAGAGCCTCAAGCTGTCACCCTGGATAGAGTGCTGTGACATCACAGCTATACAGCAACCTCCAATTCCTGGGCTCAAGTGAGTCTCTTGCCTCTGCCTCTCACGTAGCTAGGAGTACAGGTGCCCGCCACAACGCCCGGTCATTTTTTTTGGTTGCAGCCGTCATTGTTTGGCGGCCCGCCAGCTCAGGTGTACGTGGCTGGTGCCTTAGCCGTTGAGCCACAGGCACCGAGCCAATAGTTGTTTTTTTATGGCTGAGTAGTATTCCATGGTATATATAACATAGTTTATTAATCCAGCTATGAGGTGATGAGCACTTGGCTTGTTTCCACATCTTTGCGATTGTGAATGGAGCTGTTATAAATATTCAAGTGTGAATGTCCTAGTGATAAAATGATAATTTTCTACTGGGTAGATACCAGGTAGTAGGATTGCAGGTTCAAAGAGAAGGTCTACTTTTAGTTCTTTGAGGACTGTAGGCTGTACTAGTTTGCAGTCCCACCAACAGTTTTTAAGTATTACCTTCTCTCTGCACCCACACCAGTATCTGCAGCTTTGGGATTCTGTGATATGGGCGGTTCTCACTGGGGTTAGGTGATATCTCAAAGTGATTTTGATTTTCATTTCTCTGACCAAGGAGCATTTTTTCACGAGTTTATTTGCCATTCATCTGTATTCTTGGGAGAAGGTTCTGTTCATGTCTCTTTCCCAGTGAGTTGTTTGTTCTTTCTTGTTGATTTGCTTGAGTTCTTTGGGTTTGGGGTTTTTGTTTTGTTTTGTTTGCAGTTTTTGGCTAGGGCTGGGTTTGAACCCGCCACCTCTGGTATATGAGGCCAGCGCCCTCCTCCTTTGAGCCACAGCCACTGCCCTTGCTTGGGTTCTTTGTAAATTCTTGTTACCATCCCTTTGTCAGATTTGTAACATATGATTGTCTTCTCTCATTCGGAAGTTTGCATGTTTGTTTCGATGAGTGTGTCCTTAGCTGTGTAGAAGCTTTTACGTTTGATCAGGTCTCAGTTATTTATTTTTGTTGTTGCTGCAGTTGCCAATGGGGTCCTCCTCGTAAAAATCTCTTCCCAGACCAATATCATTAAAAGGTTTCTCACGTTCTCTTCTAGAGCTTTTATAGTTTCATGTCTTTTTTTTTTTTTTTTTTTTTTTTGGAGAGTCTCACTATGTCACCCATAGTGTGGCATCACAGCTCACAGCAACCTCAAATTCTTGGGCTTAAGTAGCCGGGAGTATTAGGCACCCGCCACAATGCCTGGCTATTTTTTGATTGCAGTTGTCATTGTTATTTAGCAGGCCCAGGCGAGGCTTAAACCCACCAGCTTTGAGGTATGTGGCTGGCACCCCTACTCACTGAGCTATAGGCAATGAGACAGTTTCATGTTGTAGGTTTGAATCTTTTATTCATCTTGAGTTAATTTTTGTAAGTGGTAAGAGTTACAAGTCCAGTTTCAATCTTTTACATGTGGCTAACTAGTTCTCTCAGCGCCATTTATTAAGTATGGATTCTTTGACCCAGTATATGTGTGTGTGGTTTGTCAAAGATCAGATGGTATTGTGAGGCTGGTTTCATCTCTAGGATTTTTGAGTTCCATAGATCTCATTTTTCTTGTCAGTACCATGCTGTTTTGATCATTATAGACTTGTAGTATCACCTGAGGTCCGATACCATACTGCCTCCCAGTTTGTTTTTATTTCTTAGAATTGCACTGACTATTTGGTTTTTTTTTTTTTTTCCTGGTTCCATATGAAATGAAGTACTGTTTTTTCAAGTTCTTCAAAGTGTGATGTTGGTTTTTAATGAGGATTGCATTAAATCTGTAGATCACTTTGGGTAGTATAGACATTTTAACAATGTCGTTTCTTCCCAGCTATGAATATGGCATGTTCTTCCGTTTGTGAACAACTTCTGTTATTTCTTTTCTCAGGGTTTTATAGTTATCTCTGTAGAGATCCTTCATATTCTTTGTTAAGTATATCTCTGGGTATTTCATTTTCCTTGAAGCTGCTGTGTAGGGTATGTTGTCTTTGGTTTGATTTTCAGCTTGATTGTTACAATATATGAAGGCTACTAGTTTGTGGACATTGATTTTATATCCGGAGACATTACTGTACTATTTCTCCATCACTTCTGGAGTCTTGTGGTTGAGTCCCTGGGATTTTCTAAGTATAAGATCATATATCATCAGCAAAGAATAAAAGTTTGATCTCCTGTCCCCTTTTGAATACCCTTGATACACTTCTGTTGCCTAATTGCATTGGCTAGGACTTCCAGCACTTTGATGAATAGCAGTGATGATAGTGGACCATCCTTGTTTGGTTCCAGTTTTAAGTGGAAATGCTTTCAGTTTTATTCTTTTCAGTATGATACTGGCTGTGGGTTTGATGTAGATGGCTTCTATCAGTTTAAGAAATGTCCCGTTTATGCCTATGCCTGTTTTTGGTTTCATGGTGTTAGTTGCTTTGTGGAAGGAATTGGGAAGAGTTCATTCCTTTTCAATATCTCAGAATAGGTTCTGCAACATAGTTACAAGCTCTTCTTTGAAGATTTGGCAGAATTCTAGTGTAAAATACTCTGGTGTGGGACTTTTTGTTGTTGAAAGCTTTATTGTTACAGTTTTGATATTTCTTCCTGGTTTAGTGTAGGGAGATAGTGTTTCATTTCCTCCACATTTTCATATTTCTGGGCATAGAGGTTTTTTATAGTAATCAGTGATGATCTTTTCATAGAACTTATCTTGAAAAACTGAAACTTTGTACCTTTGACCCATCATTTCCCCATATCTACTTCCCAACCCCTGGAAACCACTATTCTTTCTGTTTCTTTAAATGATACTTATACATTTCACATATAAGTGAAATCATGCATTATTTTTGTTTTTGTGTCTGGCTTATTTTACTTAGGATAATGTTCTCCAGGGTCATCCATATTGTCTCAAATAACATTTTCTTCTCCAATGCTGAATAGTATTCCATTGTTCATATACACCACATTTTCTTTTCTTTTTTTCTTTGAGATAGTCTCACTATGTTGCCCTCAGTAGAGTGCCAAGGTGTCACAGCTCACAGCAACCTCAAACTCTTGGGCTTAGCAATTCTCTTGCCTCAGCCTCCTGAGAAGCTGGGACTGCAGGCACCCACCACAATGCCCGGCTATCTTTTTGTTGCAGTTTTTCTGGGGCCAGTTTTGAAACTGACACCCTCAGTATATGGGGTTGGTACCTTACTCACTGAGCCACAGGTGCCTATCCAAAACTATGTATTTTAACCATCTCCCACTCTGTTATGGTTGTCACTTTTTTATTTTTTATATTCCTTGGTGTAGTTTCATAGTTTTTATACCTTTATAAAATACCTATATAATCCTGTATAGAATCAAAGTTATTTGTACATTACCAGTACAATATTGTAGGATTCTGTAGATGGCTGTATATTTATTTACCTCTACCAGAGAACTCAAATGCTTTCAAGGTGTTTTCATTTGCTGTCTATGTCCCTTTGTTTCCAACTTGACATTGTTAAGTGACATCAGTAGGTTGGAGGAACAGGGTGATACCATATGTTTAGGGAGGGTAATGCATGAATATAACTTTAGTAGTTTAAAAAGTAATGGAAGGGCTGAATGTGATGGTTCATGCCTGTAATCCTAGCACTTTGGGAGAATGAGGTGGTAGGATTGCTTGAACTCAGGAGTTTGAGACGAGTCTGAGCAAGAGTAAGAACCCATCTCTACAGAATGTAGGGAAAAAAATTAGGTGGGTATGGTGACATCTACCCATAGTCTCAGCTAGTTGGGAGACTGAGGAAACCCAAGGACTTGAGCCTAGGAGTTTAAGATTGCAGTCAGCCATGATGAGGCTATTTAGCCAACACAGCAATGAATTTCAGAGCACAGATTGCAGATAGTAGAATCTCAGAATTGATTACCTGGCATAGATAGGGCAGATAGTCATTAGGACTGTTTTTTGTATTTGAGGATGAGAATCTAATACATAGTACACAGTAATGAAACGTATAATCACGTAGTTGTCTTTAATTTAAAACCATGGACTTGTTGAGGACAAAGTCCTGGAGAACCTGGTAACAGTTATCATCAAACATTAAGAGTATGGAGAGATTTAAGAGCAGGTGGTTGGAATGGATTTCTTTTCTTTTCTTTTTTTTTTGTGGAGACAGAGTCTCACTCTATGACCCTCAGTAGAGTGTTGTGAGTCACAGCTCACAGCGACCTCCAGCTCTCGGGCTTAGGCAATTCTCTTGCCTCAGCCTCCCAAGTAGCTGGGACTACAGGCACCCACCACAGCGCCCGACTAATTTTTGATGTAATTTGGCCGGGACTGGTTTTGAACCCGCCACCCTCGGTATATGGGGCTGGCGCCCTACTCGCTGAGCCACAGGTGCTGCCCGGAATGGATTTCTAAAGGATTGGAAAACTTGGCTCCATGCCTGTGGCTCAAATGGCTAAGGCACCAGCCACATACACCTGAACCAGCGGGTTCAGATCCAGCCTGGGCCCACCAAACAACAATGACGATTGCAGCCAAAACATAGCTGGCTGTTGTGGCAGGCGCCTGTGGTCCCAGCTACTTGGGAGGCAGAAGCAAGAGAATCGCTTAAGCCCAAGAGATGGAGGTTGCTGTGAGTGGTGATGTCATGGCACTCCACCCAGGGTGAGAGCTTGAGGCTCTGTCTCACCAAAATAAGTAAATAAATAAATAAAGGATTGGGCAACTTAACACAAGAAAATAAATGAGGAAGACATATCTCTAAATTCTTTCTTCCTGCCAAATAATGAAATGCAGGGGCTTTCCTTTACGTCTGATTTATAATAGGTCTAATATAACTATTAGAGTATACTCCTGCTAAAAGGAATCTTCCGGAAATCATGCTGCTAGGAAATTAGCACAGCTGAGAATTTGGGGGAAAGAAAAAAGAACTTCTGTTTTATAACTCAGGTCTAGTTGTCTTGCCTGTTTGTAAAATGAACCTCTCTGCCTCAGCCTCCCAGAGTCCTGGGATTACACCTCACCTGGCCAGAGGTTTTTTTTTTAAATCATGCATTTGTAAATACTTATTTAATGGTCCTCCATTTTTAGTAGTTTTTAGTGGGTATGAAATGGTATTTACTTGTGATTTTAATTTATACATGCCAGGTGACTAATGAGGTGAGTACCTTTTGCTATTGGGTTGCTTATATTACCTCTGGAAATGTCTCATTTATGGCTTGCCTTTAGCTTTCTTTTTTCTTTCTTTCTTTTTTTTTGAGACAGAGCCTCAAGCTGTCGCCTTAGTTGCTCACACAGCAACCTCCAACTTCTGAGTGCAAGCGACTCTCCTGCCTCTGCCTCCCAAGTAGCTGGGACTACAGGCGCCCGCCACAATGCCTGGCTATTTT
>CAUYON010137263.1:0-32946 GCA_963573935.1 Arctocebus calabarensis | reverse complement strand
TAAACTTAACCTCAGTGACATCTTCATGATGCCACAGGGGGTGCTGCCCTGGGTTACCATCTTTTAGCTGAACCTCAGTGACGTCCTCCTGATGCCATAGTGGGTGCTATCCTGGGTAGCGTCTTTAAGGTTAAACATAGTGAAGTCCTCTTGACACCATAGTAGAGGTACCTTGGGTTTCTGTCCTTAAGCTTAACCTCAGTGACGTCCTCCTGATGCCACAGTGGGTGCAGTCCTGTGTTAACATTTTTATGCTTAATCTCAGTGACATCCTCCTGATGCCACAGTGGGTGCCATCCTGGGTTATGTCATTAATCTTAACTTGAGTGACATCCTCCTGATGCCACAGTGGTTGTGGCCCTGAATTACCAACATTAAACTCAACCTGAGTGTCCTCATTGTAATGCCACAGCTTGTGTTTCCCTGTGTTACCATTCTTAAGCTTAACCTCAGTGACATCCACCTGATGACACAGTGGGTGCTGCCCTTGGTTACTGTCTTTATTCTTAACTTCAGTGACATCCTCCTGATGTCACAGTGGGTGCTCCCCTTGGTTGCTGTCTTTATACTTAACCTCAGTGACATCCTCCTGATGCCACAGAGGGTGCGGGACTGAGTTACAATCGTTAAGCTTAACCTCAGTGACATCTTCCTGCCGCCACAGTAAGTGTGGCCCTACATTGCTGTCTTTAAACTCAACCACAGTGACATCCTCGTGATGCCACAGGTGATGCTGCAACAGGTTACCACTGTTAAGCTCAACCTCAGTGACATCATCATGACACCACAGCTTGACTTGCCCTGGGTTTCCGTCCTTAAACTTAACCTCAGTGATGTCCTCTTGACACCACAGTGGATGTTGCCCTGGGTTTCTGTCCTTAAGCTTAACCTCAGTGACGTTCTCCTGGCATCACATTGGGTGCGTCCCTGGGTTACCGTCTTTAATCTCGACCACAGTGAATTCCTCACGATGCCACAGTTGATACTGTCCTGGTTTACCATCATTAAGCTCAACCTCATTGACATCCTCATGATGCCACAGTAGATGCTTCCCTGGGTTACCACTGTTAAGCTCAACCTCAGTGACATCATTGTGGCACCACAGCTTGGGTAGCCTGGGGTTTCTGTTCTTAAGCTTAACCTCAGTCACGTTCTCCTGATGCTACAACAGGTGTTTCCCTGGGTTACCATCATTAATCTTAACTTGATTCATGTCCTCCTGATGCCACAGTGGGTGCTGACATGGGTTAGCGTATTTAAGCTTAACCTCAGTGACGTCCTTCTGACACCACAGTGGGTGTTACCCTGGGTTATCGCCTTTAAGCTTAAATAGAGTGAACTCATTGAGACGCCACAGTGGGTGTTGCCTGGGGTTTCAGTCTTTAAGATTAACGTCAGTTACATCATTGTCATGCCACAGTGGGTGGTGCCAAGGGTTACTATTGTTACCCTTAACCTCAGTGACAACAAGATTAACCTCATTTATGTCATTATGACACCATAGTGGGATCTGCCCTGGGCATTCTTTACACTTAACCTCAGTGATGACCTCCTGATGCCACAGTGGGTGCTGTCCTGGGTTACTGTCTTTTAGTTTAACCTCAGTGAAGTCCTCCTGATGCCAAACTAGGTGCTACCCTGGGTTATGTTTTAAAGCTTAACCTCAGTAACATCCTCCTGACACCACAGTAGGTGCTAACCTGAGTTCCCGTCTTTAACCTTAACCTCAGTGACATCCTCCTGATGGCACAGGGGTGCATCCCTGGGTTACCATCTGTAAGCTTAACCTATGTACTAGTGTCCTGACACCACACTAGGTGCGGACCTGGGTTACAGTATTTAGGTTTAACCTCATCTCAATGATGTCCTCCTGACACCACAGTGGGTGCGTCCCTGGGTTATCGTATTTAAGCTTAAGCTCAGTGACATCATACTTGCTCACCTGGGTTACTGTCTTTAAGCTTAACCTTAGGTGAATTATTTCTGCCACCATATTTGGTGTTGACTGGGTTATCATCTTCCTCCTAACATCACAATGGGTGGTGCCTTGGGTTACCATCTTTAAGTTTAGCCTTAGTGACTACCTACTAACACCACAATGGGTGTTGCCCTGGTTACCATCTTCCTCCTGACATCACACTGGGTGTTGCCCTGGGATACTTTCTTCCCACGAACATCAAAACGGGTATTGCCCATGGTTACCATCTTTAAGGTTAACTTTAGTGACTTCCTCCTGACTTCAGAATTACGTTGCTCTGGGTTGCCCTCTTTAAGCTTAACTTCCGTGAAGAAATCTTGAAGTCACAGTGGGTGTTTCCATGGTTTAACATCTTTAAGCTTAACTTTAGTGTTGTCCTCCTGAACCCACAGTGGCTGTTGCTCTGGATTGCAATCCTTACGCTTGACCTCAGTGAGGTCCTTCTGACGCCATAGCGAGTTTTGCCCTTTGTTACCTATGTTAAGCTTAACCTCAGTGATGTCCTCCTGTCAACAAAGCAGACGTTACCTTGGGTTACCATCAATAAACTTAATGTCAGTGACGTCCTCCTGACACCCCAGTGGGTGTGGCCCTAGATTACCATCTTTAAGTTAACCTAAGTGCCCTCTTACTTTTGCCATTTTAGGTGCAGATCTGGGTTACAGTCTTTAACCTTAATCTCACCTCAGGGATGTTCTCATGATGCCACATTGGGTGCTATGCTGGGTTATCGTTTTTAAGCTTAACCTCAATGTTGTCCTCCTGAAACCACAAGGGATGTGACCCTCAGGTACCATATTTAAGTTTGACCTCAGTGTTGTAATTCTGATCCCACAGTGGGTCCTGTGCTGGGTTACAAACTTTAAGCTAAACCTCAGTGATGTCCTCCTGATGCCACAGTGGTTGCTGCACTGGGTTATTGTCTTTAAATCTAATCCCAGTCATGTAATTCTGATGCCACAGTGGGTCCTGCCCTGGGTTACTGTCTTTTAGCTTAGTTCAGTGATGTCTTCCTGATGTAACATTGGGTGTTGCCCTCGGTTGCGTGTCTTTAAGCCTAAACTCCATGATGTCTTTCTCATGTCACAGTGGGTGTTTCCCTGGGTTACCTTGGTTAAGCTTCACCTCAGTGACGACCTCCTGATGTCACAGTGTGTTTTTCCTTTGGTTGCCATTTTTTAGCTTAGCCTCTGTGACATTCTTTTGACATCACTGTGGTTGTTGCTATGGGTTACCTTCGTTAAGCTTAACCTAAGTGACGTCCTCCTGATGTTACTGTGGGTGCTGCCCTGGGCTACAATCTTTAAGATTAACCTCAATTGACCTCCTCCTAATGCCATAGTCGGTGCTGTCCTAGGTTACCATCTTTAAGCTTAACCTCAGTGATGTCCTCCTGATGCCACAGTGGATGCTGCACTGGGTTACCGTAGTTAAGCTTAACCTCGTTGGTGTCCTCCTAATTATACAGTGGGTGCAGCTTTGGGTCACCGTCTTCAAGCTTAAACTCAGGAAGTCCTCCTGATGCCACTGTGGGAGCTACCCTGTGTTACCATCTTTAGGCTTAAACTCCGTGACGTCCTCCTGACGAAACAGGGAGTGCATCCCTGGTTTACCATCTGTAATGGTAACCTAAGTGCCGACCTCCTGACAACAAAGTGGATTAGGCCCTACGTTACCATCGTTAAGCTTTACCTCATGATGTCTTGTGGACTCCACAGTGGGTTAGGTCCTGGGTTACCATCCTCCAGCTTCATCTCATTGATATCTTCCTGATGGCAAAGTTGTTTCTTGTCTGGATTACCGTCATTAAGCTTAACCTCAGTGACATCCTCCTGATGCCAGAGCGGGTGCTGCCCTGGGTTACTGTCTTTAAGCTTAACCTTAGTGACTTCTTCCTGACATCATATTTGGTGTTGACCTGAGTTACCATATTGCTCCTGAAATCACAAGGGGTGTTGCTTTGGGTTACCATCTTTACCAGCTTAACCTTAGTAACTTACTTTTGACACAACAATCGGTGTTACCCTGCATTACCATCTTCCTCCTGACATCACAATGGGTGTTGCCCTGGGTTAGAATATTTAAGCTTAATCTTAGTGACTCCCTTCTGACATCATATTGAGTGTTGCCCTGGGTTATGGTCTTTAAGCTTAAACATAATGACTACCTCCTAACAACACAATGGGTGTTGCCCTGGGTTACCATCTTCCTCCTGACATCACAATGGGTGTTGCCCTGGGTTACTATCAGTAAGCTTAACCTCTGTGATGTCCTCCTGACACCAGAGTGGGGGCTGACCCGGGTTACCATCTTTAAGCTTCATCTTAGTGACTTTGTCCTGAAATCACAATCAGTGTTGCCCTGGGTTGCCATCTTTAAGCTTAAACCTTAGAGACTTCCTCCTGACACAACAATGGGTGGTGCCCTGGGTTGCAATCTTTCAGCTTAACGTTAGTGACTTTTGCCTCACTTCAAAATCATTGTTGCACTGAGTTACCATCTTACTTCTGAGATCACAATGTCTGTTGCCCTGAGTTACCATTAAGCTTAACCTTGGTGACGTCCTCCTGATATGACAATGAATGTTGCTGTGTGGTACCACCGTCCTCCTGACATCACAATGTGTGTTTCCCTGGGTTATGATCTCCATCCTGACATCAAAATGGGTATTGCTCTGGATTACCATCTTTAAGCTTATCCTCAGTGACTTTATCCTGATGCCACAGTGGATGCAATTATCAGTCATCGTCTTTAAACTTAACCTCAGTGACGTCTCCTGATGCCAAAGTGGAAGTTGCCCTGAGTTACCATTGTGAAGCTTAACCTTAGTGACTTCCTCCTGACAACACAATGGGTGCTTCCCTGGGTTAAGGTATTTAAGCTTAACCTCAGGGATGTCCTGAAGCCACAGTGGGTGCCCTACTGGGTTATCATCGTTAAGCTTAACCTTAGTGACGTTCTTCTGATGCCACAGGGCTTGCGGGGCCCTAGGTTTCGGTATTGAAGCTTAACCTCAGTAACGTTCCACTGATACTACAATGGGTGTGGTCCTGGTTTACCATCTTTAAGCTAAACCTCAGTGACGTCCTCCTGAGACTAAAGTGGGTGTTGTCCTTGATTACTGTCTTTAATCTTAACCTTAGTGATGTCCTCCTGACGCCACAACAGGTGTTGCCCTGGGTTACTGTCATTAGGTGTCACCTCCATGATGTCCTCCTGATGCAACAGTGAGTACTGACCTGAGTTTCTTTCCTTAAGCTTAATCTCAGTGGCATACTCCTGACGTCACACTGGGTACTGCACTGAGTTCCCATCATTAAGCTTAACCTCAGTGACGTCCTCCTGACATCACCGTGGGTGTTACCCTGGGCTACCATTGTTATACTTACCCTCAGTGACATCCTTATGACACCACAGTGGGGGCTGACCTGGGTTACTGGTGTTAATCTTGACTTTATTGATGTTATCCTGACAGCACAGTGGGTGTTGCTTTGGGTTACCATCTACAAGCTTAACCTTAGTGACTTCTTCCTTACACCGTAATTGGTGTTGCTCTTCATTACTATCCTTAAGGTTAACCTCAGTGACTTCCACCTGACACCACAACAGGTGTTGCCCTGGGTTACCGTCATTAGGCATTGCCTCAGTGATTTCCCCCGATGCCACAGCGAATGCTGCTGTGGGTTACCATCATTAAGCTTTATCTCACTGACATCCTCTCCATGCCACAACAGTTGCTGCCCTTGATTGAAATCATTAAGCTTAATCTCAGTGGTGTCCTCCTGACATCACAATGTATGTTGCCCTGGGTTACTGAAGATTAGCTCAAACTCTGTTATGTCCTCCTGACAAAACAGTGGGTGCTGCTCTGGTTTACCATCTTTAAGGTTAATCTTAGTTACTTCCTCCTAACATCACATTGGGCATAGCACTTAGTTGCCATCTTTAAGTTTATACCTCAGAGATATCCTCCTTTCATAACAATGGGTGTTGCCCTGGGTTACATTCTTCCTTCTGACACCAGAATGGGTGTTGCCCTGGGTTAAGATCTTCATCTTGACATCACAATGTGTGTTGGCCTGGGTTACCATCATTAAGCTTAACCTCAGTGACGTCCTCCTGACATCACATTAGTGGTTTCTCCGGTTTACCATCCTTAAGCTTAATGTCAGTGACGTCCTGACATCACAGTGAATGTTGCCCTGGGTTCCTGTCATTAAAGTTAACCTCGGTGACTTCCTGTTGATGCCTTGTTGGTGTTAACCTGGATAACTGTCTTTAAGCTTGCCATCAGTGACTTCTTACAGACACCACAGTGGGTGCTGCCTTGGATTACAGTCCTTAAGTTTATGCTCTGTGAAGTCCTGTTGACGCCACAGAACGTGATGTCCTGGGTTACCATCATTAAGCTCAAATTCTATGATGTCATCCTAACATTACAGTGGGTGCTGCCCTGGGTTAAAATCCTTAAGCTTAACATTAGGGACGTCCTCCTGACCTCACAGTGAGTGCTTCCCTGGGTTACCATCGTTAAGCATAACCTCATATTGGTCACAGTGGGTGCTGCCCTGAGTTACTGCCATTACGCTTAACCTCAGTGACATCATAGTGTTCACACCATGGGTATTGCTCTGGGTTATGGTCATTAAGCACAACCTCAGTGATGTCCTCTTCACATTAGAGTGGGTGTTACCCTGGGTTACCATCGTTAAGCTTAACCTTAGTGACTTAATACTCAGTTCATAGTGGATGTTTCCCTGGGTTACCATCATTAAACTTATCCTCGTGACATCCTTTTGATATCACAGTGGGATTTTCCCTTGGTTACCATCCTTAAGCATAACCAAAGTGACATCTTCCTGACATAATGCTGGATTTTGCCCTGGGTTACCATCTTTAAGCTTAACCACAGTGATCTCCTCCTGACGTTACAGCACGTTTTGCCCTAGCTTAACATATTTAAACTCAACTTTTTTGACATCCTTTGGCATCACAGTGGGTTTTTCCCTTGTTTACCATCTTTAAGCTTTACCTCAGTGACATCCTCCTGACGTCACAGTGAGTGTTACCCTAGCTTACCTTCGTTAAGCTTAACCGCAGTGACATCCTCCTGATGACAAATTTGGTGTTGCCCTGGTTACCTTCCTTAAACTTAACTACAGTGACGGCCTCCTCACATCATAGTGGGTGTTGCTCTGGTTACTGTCTTTAAGCTTAAACTCCGTGAGCCCTCCTGAAGTCACAGTGGGTTTTGCTCTCAATTATGGTCTTAAATCTAAATCTCATTGACATCTTTCTGATGTCACAGTGGGCTTTGCCCTGGGTTACCATATTTATGCTCAACCTCAGTGACGTCCTTTTGAAGTTACAGTGGGTTTTTATCTTAGTTACCATCTTTCGGCTCAACCTCAGTGATGTATTTTTGACATCACAGTGGGTTTTTCCTTTGGTTACTGTCTTTAATCTTATTCTCAGTGAAGTACTCCTGAACTCACAGTGTGTTTTGCCCTGGGTTACCATCTTTTATGACAAAATCAGTGACTTCCTTTTGAAGTCTCAGTATTTTTTTCTTGGTTACCATCTTTTAGCTTAACCTCAGTGACGTCTTCCTGACCACACATTGGGTGTTGCCCTGGGTTACTATCTGAATGCTTAACCTCCGTGATGACCTCCTGAACGCAAGAGTGTCACCCTAGGTTACTGTCATTAAGCTTAACCTCAGTGAAGTCACCCTGATGCCTCAGTGGGTGTTGACCTTGGTTACCATCTTTAAACATATTCTCCATGACGTCCTTCTCATATCACATTGTGTTGCTCCAGGTTACTATCTTCAAGTTTAACCTCAGTGATGACATCAAAGTGTGTTTTGCCCTGGGTTACTGTCTTTTAACAGTAACCACACATTGGGTGTTGCCCTGGGTTACTGTCTGAATGCTTAACTTCCGTGAAATACTCTTGAACTCACAACGATGTTTGCCCTGGGTTCCCCTTTGTAATCTTAAGATGAGTGACTTACTTTTACATCACAGTGGGTTTTTCTCTTGTTTACTGTAATTTGTCTTAGCCTCAGTGATGTCCTTTTGACATCGAAGTGGGTTTTTCCTTGGTTACCATCATTTAGCTTAACCTCAGTGACATATTCCTCACATCACATTGGGTGTTCCCCTGGGTTAACTTTGTTACGCTTAACCTCAGTGACATCATCCTCACATCATAGTGGATGTTGGCCTGGGTTACTTTCTTTAAGCTTAACCTCAGTGATGTCCTCCTGATGCAACAGTGGTTTTTTCCCTGGATTACTGTCTTTGCGCTTAATCTCAGTGACGTCCTCCTGACATCACAGTTGTTTTTTCCCCAGGTTACCATCTTTAAGCTCAACCTCTGTGAAGTCCTCCTTAAGTCACAGTGGGTTTTCCTCTTGGTTATCATATTAAATCTTAATTACATTTATGTCTTCCTGACATCACAGTGGGTTTTGCCCTGGGTTACCATCTTTAAGTTTAACCTCAGTGACATACTTTTGACGTCACAGTGGGTTTTGCTCTTGGTTAATGTCTTTTAGCTTATCTTCAGTTATGCTTTCAAGACCTTATAGTGGATGCTTCCCTTGGTTACCATCATTAAGCTTAACCTAATTGGGGTCACAGTGGGTGCTGCCCTGAGTTACTGTCATTAGACTTAACCTCAGTGACATCGTTATGATGACATCGTGGGTGTTGCCCTGGGTTACCATCATTAACCTTAACCTCAGTGACATCCTACTGATGTCAAAGTGGATGCCGCCCTCGGTTACCATCATTAAGCTTAACGTTAGTGTCATCAGTGTGAGTACTGCCCTGAGTTGCCATCCTATACCTAAACCTCACTGACGTTCTCCTAATGCCAGTGTGGACGTGTCCCTGGGTTACCATAGTTAAGCTTAACTTCAGAGACATCCTCCTTACATCACAGTGTGTGCTGCCCAGGTATACCATTGTTCAGCTTAGCATCAGTGATGTATTTCTACCATCACAGTGGGTGTTGCCCTGGGCTACCATCATTAAGTTTATCTGCAGAGACTTCCTACTGATGCCAAGTGGGTGCTGAACTTGGTTAATGTCCTTAAGGTTAACCTCAGTGATGTAATCATGCCGTCACAGTGGGTGATGCCCTGGGTTACCCTCATTAAGCTTAACCTCAGTGACATCATTTGGACACCACAGGGATTGTGTCTTTGGGTTACTGGTATTAATCTTAACCTCAGTGTCATCATACTGATGACACAGTTGGTGCTGCTGTCGGTTACCGTCTTTAAGCATAACCTAAAGATGTGCTCCTTATGCCACAGGGGGTGAGGCCTTGGGTTACCGTATTTAAGCTTAATTTCTGTGACATCCTCCTGAACCACAGTGGGTGTTACCCTGGGAAAACATTTTTAACCTTAACCTGAGTGACGTCCTCCTGATGCCACAGTGGGTGCTTCCCTGGATTACTGTCTTTATGCTTAACTTCAGTGACATCATCCTGATGCAGGTTGGGTGTTGGCCTGATTTATCATCTTTAAGCTAAACCTCAGTGACTTTTTTTGATGCCATATTGGGTGCAGTCCTGAGGTACCGTCTTTAAGCTTAACCTTAGTGACATCATCCTGAGGCCACACTTGGTCCTGCCCTGGGTTACCGTTTTTAGGCTTAACCTCAGTGACATCTTCCTGATACCACAGTGGGTGCTGCCCTATGTTACCACCATTAAGCTTAAACTCAGTGATGTCCTCCTGATGCCACAGTGGTTGATGTCTTGTGTTACCATCTTTAGGCATAAAGTCAAGATGTGCTCCTGACGCCACAATGAGTACTACCGTTGGAAACCATCTTTAGGCTTAACCTCAGTAACCTCCTCTTGACACCACAGGGGCTGCTGCCTGGATTACTGTCTATAAGTTTAATCTAAGTGTCCAAGTGCTTTCCTCCTAATGCTACAGTGGGTGAGTCCCTGGGTTACTGTCATTAAGCTTTACCTCAGTGTCATCCACTGGACTCCACAGTGGATGCGGTCATGGGAAATCATCCTTAAACTTCACCTCAGTGATGTCCTGCTCATGCCAAAATTGGTGCTACTCTGGATTATCATCGTTAAGCTGAACTTCGCTGTTGTCTGCTTGATGACACAGTGGTTGCTACCCTCGGTTACCTTCTTTAAGGTTAAGCTTAGTGACTTCCTCCTGACACCATATTTGGTATTTCCCTGGGTTACCATCGTCCTCCTGACATCACAATGCTTTTACTTTGGGTTCCCATCTTTAAGCTTAACATTAGTGATTTCCTCCTGTCACCACAATGAGTGTTGCCCTGGATCACGATCTTCCTCCTAACATCACAGTGGGTATTGCCCTTGGTTACCCTCTTTAAGCTTAACCTTAGTGACATCCTCCTGACATCACAATGGGTGTTGACCTAGGTCACCATGTCCCTTCTGACATCACAATGTGTGTTGCCCTGGGTTACCATCTTTAAGCTTAACCTTAGTGTCTTCCTCCTGACATCACAATGGTTGTTGCATTGGTTTCACACTTAAAGCTTAATCTCAGTGACTTCCTCCTGACATCACAATCGATGTTGCCCTGGGTTACTAGCTTTAAGCTCTACCTTAGTGACTTCCTACTGACACGACAATGCATGATTCCCTGGGTTAACATCTTTAATCTTAAGCTCATTCACATCCTCCTGACCTCACCATGGTATTTCTTCTGGGTTACTATTGTTAAGCTTAACCTCAGTGACATCCACCTGATGTCACATTAGGGGTTGCTCTGAGTTATCTTCATTAAGCTTAACCTCCTTAATTTAATGTTGACGTCATAGTGGGTGTTTGCCCAGGTAACCTTCCCTAAGATTAACATCTTTGATGTCTTCCTGATGACACATTGGGTGTTGCCCTGCGTTACCTTCGTTAAGCTTAACCTCAGTGACATAGTCCTCACGTCACAGTGGGATTTACCCTGGGTTACCATCTTTAAGCTTAAATTCGCTGATGTCCCCCTGTTGTCACAGTGCATTTTACCCTGCATTACCATCTTTTATCTTAACCTGAGTGAAGTACTTTTGACGTCACAGTCGACTTTTCCCTTAGTTAACATATTTTAACTTAGCCTCAGTGAAGTTCGTTTGACATCAGTGGATTTTGCCTTGGGTTACCATGCTTGAGCTCAAACTCAGTGATGTCCTTTAGAAGTCACATTGGCTTTTTCCCTTGAATACCTTCTTTAAGCTTAACTTCAGTGACGTCCTTTTGACCTTACATTGGGTGTTGCTCTGTGTTGCTGTTTTTAAGCTTAACCTCCGAGACGTCCTCCTGGATCACTGTGGGTGTCACCCTGGGTTCACTTCATTAAGGTTAACCTTAGTGATGTCACCCTGACGTCTCAGTTGTGTTGCCCTTGGTTACCGTCTATAAGCTTATCCTCCATCACGTCATCCTGATGTCACACTGTGTGTTGCCCTGATTTACCTTCTTTATGCATAATATCAGTGACATTCATCTGACATTACAGTGTATTTTTCCCTGGGTTACCATCTTGTACCTTAGACTCCGTTACGTACTCCTGGACTCACAGTGGTGTTTGCCCTGGGTTCCCCTCTTTATGCTTAAATTCAGTGACTTCCTTTTACATCACAGTGAATTTTTCTCTAGTTTACTGTCTTTTAGCTTAGCATCAGTGACTTACATTTGATGTCACAATGGGTTTTTCCCTTGGTTACCATCTTTAGCTCAACCTCAATGATGTCTTCTTGATGTCACATTGGGTGTTGCCCTGGGTTACCTTTGTTAAGCATAACCTCTGTGACGTCCTCCAACATCATAGTGGGTGTTGCCCTGGGTTACTATCTTTAAGCTTGACCTCAGTGATGTCCTCCCAACGCCACTGTGGGTGTTTCCCTGGGTTACCATCTTTAAGCTTAACATCAGTGATGTCCTCATGATATAACAGTGGGGGTTTCCCTGGGTTACCTTCTTTAAGCTTAACTTCAGTGACTTTCTGACATCACTGTGTGTTTTGACCTCGGTGACCATCTTTAACCTTAACCTCTGTGATGTCCATCAGAAGTCACAGTGGGTTTTGCTCTTGGGTACAGTCTTAAATCTTAATCTCATTGCCATCCTCCTAAAGTCACAGTGGGTTTTCCCCTGGGTTAACGTCTTCAACTCAACGTCAGTGATGTCCTTTGATGTCACTGGGTGTTTTGCCCTTGGTTACTGTCTTTCAGCTTAAAATCAGTTACATTCTCCTGATGTCACAGTTGGTATTGCCCTGGGTTACTCTCTTTAAGATTAACATTCTTGACGTCCTTCTGAAGTCACAGTGGGTTTTTCTCTTGGTTCCTATCTTAAATTTTAATCTCATTGACATCCTACTGATGTCACAGTGGGTTTTGCCCTGGGTTACCATCTTTCAGTTTATCTTCAATTATGTCTTCCTGATGTCACAGTGGGTATTTCCCTGGGTTACTGTCTTTAATCTTAATGTCCATGATGTCCTCCTGAAGTCACAGTGGGTTTTGCCCTGGGTTACCATCTTTGAGCATAAACCCTGTGGTATTTTTTGACGTCACAGTGGATTTTTCCCTTGGTTACCGTCATTTAGCTTAGCCTCAGTGACGTGCTTTTGACGTCAAAGTGGGTTTTGCCATGCTTTACCATTTTTAGCTTAAACTTTCTGATGTCCTCATGATGTCAAAGTAGAGTTTGCTCTGGGTTATTTTCTTTAAGCTTCACCTCGGTGACATCCTCCTGACCTCAACATGCATTTTGCCCTGTGCTAAAATCTTTAAGCTTAACCTCAGTGATGCTTTTTTGAGGTCACAGTGGGATTTTCCATTGCTTACTGTCTTTTAGCTTAATCTCAGTGATGTTCTCTTGATGTACCAGTTGGTTTTGCTCTGAGTTACCGTCTTTAAGCTTAACCTCCTTTATGTCCTCTTACCTCGTGGTGGGTTTTTCTTTTGGTTACTGCCTTTTAACTTAATCTCAGTAACGTCCTTTTGATGTCAAAGTCAGTTTTGCCCACATTTATGTTATTTAAGCTTTCCATTTGTGTTGTGCTCATGATATCAAAGTGGGTTTTGCCCTGGGTTACTGTCTTTAAGCTTAACATCAGTGACGTCCTCCTGATGTCCCAGTGGGTGTTGCCCTGGGTTACCATCTTTAAGCTAAACCTCAGTGACATCCTTTTGACGTAACAGTGGGTTTTTCCCTTGGTTACAGTCTTTTAGCTTACCCTCAGAGACGTTCTTTTAAGGTCACCATGGGTTTTTCCCTTGTTTACCATTTTTAATCTTAATCTCAGTGACATGCTCCTGATGTCACAGTCGGTTTTGTCCTGTGTTACCGTGTTTAAGCTCCTCAGTGAAATACTTTTGACATCACAGTGAGCTTTTTCCTTGGTTACCATCTTTTAGCTTAACATGTGTGATGTCCTCCTGAAGACACAGTGGGTTTTGCCCTGAGTTATCATCTTTAGCCTAACCTCAGTAGCTTCCTCCTGACATCACAGTGGGTTTTTCCCTGGGTTACCATCTTTAAGCTTAACCTCAGTGACGTCCTCCTGATTCCACAGTGGTTGTTGCCCTGGGTTAACACCTATAAGCTTAACCTTTGTGATGTCTTGCTGAAGTCACAGTGGGTTTTGTCCTGGGTTACTGTCTTCAGGCTTAACCTCAGTGATGTTCTCCTGAACTCAAAGTGGGTTTTGTCCTGGGTTACATTTGTTAAGCTTAACCTCAGTGATATGACTTTGATGTCACAGTGGGTTTTTCCCTTGGTTACCATGGTTTAGCTTAGCCTCAGTGACGTCCCATCTACATCAAATTGGGTATTGCCCTAGTTTACCATCTTAAGCATAACCTTCGTGATGTCCTCATGAAGTCACAATTGGCATTTCCCTGGGGTACTGTTTTTAAGCTTAACCTCAGTTACATCCTCCTGATCTTACAGTACGTTTTGCCCTGAGTTACCATCTTTACGCTTAACATCAGTGACTTCCTTTTGCGTTGCAGTATGTTTTTCCCTTGTTTACCATCTTTTAGCTTACCCTCAGTGACATTCCTTTGATGTTACAGTGAGTATTTCCCTTGGCTATTCTCAATAACAGAGAAGTCCTCCTGATGTCACATTTGGTTTCGCTCTGGGTTACCATATTTAAGCTTAACCTCCATGACGTTGTCCTCTTGTCACACTAGGTGTTGCACTGCATGACCATGTTTCACCTTAACCTTAGTGAAGTCCTCCTGACATCACTGTTGGTTTTGCCCTGGGTTACCGTATTTAAGCTTAACCTCCGTGATGTTGTCCTCTTGTCACACTGGGTGTTTCCCTGGGTGACCATGTCCCAGCTTAACCTCACTGAAGTCCTCCTGACCTCACTGTCGGTGTTGGTCTGGGTTACGATCCTTAAGCTTAACCTCTGTGACATAGTCCTGATGTCATAATGGGTGTTGCACTTGGTTACCATCATTAAGCTTAACGTCCTTGACTTCCTGTTGATGTCATAGTGAGTATTGCCCCAGGTTACCATTGCTAAGCTTATCATCCTTGACGTCCTCCTGTCAACACAGTGAGAGTTGCCCTCCGTTACCATCTGTAAGCTTAACCTCAGTTACATCTCCCTGACGTCAGAGTGGGTTTTACCGTAGGTTACCATCTTTAAGCTTAACCTCAGTTATGTCCTCATGAGTTCACATTGGGTTTTGCCCTGAGTTACTATCTTTAAGCTTAACCTCAGTGATTCTTCCTCATGTCACAGTGGGTTTTGCCCTAGGTTACCATCTTTAAGCTTAACATCCATGAAGGCATCCTGAAATCACAGTGCGTTTTTTCTCTGGGTTTCCATCTTTAAGGTTAACCTCAGTGAGGTCCTCCTGTACTCACAGTACATTTTGCCCTGGGTTACCATCTTTAAACTTATCCTCAGTGATGTCTTCCTGATGTCACATTGGGTGTTGCTCTGGGTTACCATCTTTAAGCTTAACCTCATTGATGTCACCCTGACTCCACAGTGGGTGTTGCCCTAGGTTACCATACTTAACCTTAAACTCTGTGACATCCTCCTGAATCACAGTGGGTTTTGCCCTGGGTTATTGTATTAAAGCTTAACCTCAGTGATGTCATTATCATGTCATAGTGGATTTTACCTTGGTTACCATTTTTTAGCTTAGCTGCAGTGAAGTTTTTTTGACGTCAAAGTGAGATTTGTCCTGGTTAGCTGTCTTTAAGCTTAACTTCCATGATATTCTCATGATTTCACAGTGGGTTTTTCCCTGGGTTACTGTCTTTAAGCTTAACCTCAATGATGTCCTTTTGAAGTCACAGTTGGTTTCTTAACCTGGTTAATGTTTTTTAGCTTGGCCTCTGTGATATTCTTTTAAAGTCAAAGAAGGTTTTTCCCTTGGTTACCGTCTTTTAGCTTAACCTCAGTGATGTCTTCCTGACTCACTTTGGGTGTTGCCCTGAGTCAGTGTCTATAAGCTTAAACTTAATGACATTTCCTGACATCACAGTGGGTGTTGCCCTGGGTTCTGTCTTTAAGCTTAACCTCAGTGACACCCTCCTCACTTCACAGTGGGTTTTGCCCTGGGTTACCATCTTTAAGCTTAAATTCAGTAACATCTTTTTGACATCACTGTTGGTTCTGCCCTGGGTTACTGTCTTTTAGCTTATCCTGCAAGACATCCTCCTGAGGCCACAATGGGTGTTACCCTGGGTTAACATCATTAAGCTAAACCTCAGTGATGTCTTCCTGAAACTATAGTGGTTGTTGTTGTGGGTTACCATTGTTAAGCTTAACCTCAGTGATATCCTCCTGACATCACCGTGGGTGATACCCTGGGCTACAAATTGTCACTCTGAAACTCAATGACATCCTCCTGATGCCACCAGGGGTGCTGCCCTGGGTTACCATTCTGAAGATTAACCACAGTAACGTCATCCTGATGTCACAGTGGGTGTTACCCTGTGTAAACAGAGTTAAGGTCAACCTCAGACTTCCTCCTGATATCACAATGGTTGTTATCTGGGTTACGATCTTCCTCCTGACATCACAATAGGTGTTGCCTTGTGTTACCATCATCCTCCTGACATCACAATGTTTGTTGCCATGGGTTACCATCTTTAAGCTTAACCTTAGTGACTTTCTCCTGCCATCACAAATGATGATGCCATGGGTTATCATCTTCCTCCTGACATCACAATTCATGTTGCCCTTGGTTACCATCTTTAAGCTTAACCTTAATGACTTCCTCCTGTCAAAACAATGGGTGTTGCTCTGGGTTACCATCTTCCTCCTGACCTTAAAATGGGTGGTTCCCTGAATTACCATAACTACGCTTAACCTTAGTGACTTCATCCTTACACCACAATGGACGTTGTCCTGTGTTACCATCTTTATCCTGACAACAACATGGGTGTTGACCTGGTTTACATTCTTTATGTTTAACCATACTGACGTCCTCCTGACATCACAATGGTTGTTGCTCTGGGTTACCATCTTTCTCCTGACATCACAATAAATATTTTCCTGTGTTACCCTCTTCCTCCTGACATCTAATGTGTGTTTTTGGGTGGCTTACCGTCTTTAAGCTTAACCTTAGTGCCTTTCTCCTGACATCATAATGGAAGTTGCTCTGGGTTACATTCTTCCTCCTGACATAATAATGTGTGTTGGCATTGGTTACCGTCTTTAAGCTTAACCTTTGTGACTTCCTCGTGATACGACAAGAGATGTTCCCCTGTGTAAACGTTTACCAAACTGACATCAAATTGGAGATTGCCCTGGGTTACCATCTTCCTCCTGACATAACAATGTGTGTTGTCCTGGGTTAGAAACTTTCAGCTTAATCTTAGTGACTTCCTCCTGCCACAGCAATTGTTGTTACCATGTGTTACCATCCTTAAGTTTAACCTTAGTGACGTCCTCCTGACTTCACAATGGGTGTTGCCCTAGGTTACCATCTTTAAGCTTATCATTATTTACATCCTCCTGACATTTAAATGGGCGTTATCTAGGTTACCATCCTTAATGTTATCCTTTGTGACTTCCTTCTGACAACCACAATTGGTGTTGTCCTAGGTTACCATCTTCCTCTTGACATGATAATGTGTGGTGCCCTGGGTAACCATCGTTATGCTTAACATTAGTGACTTACAGTTGACATCACAGTGGTTGTTTCCCTGGTTTACCATTATCCTCCTGACATCACAATAAGTGTTGTCCTTGGTTGTCATCTTTAAGCTTAACCTTAGTGACTTCCTACTGACACCATGAGGGATGTTGCCCTGTGTCAAAATCTTCTTACTTATATCACAATGGGGTTTACCCTGGGTAACCATCTTCCTCCTGACATCGCAATGGATGTTGCCCTGGGTTACCATTTTCCACCTGACATGAAAACATGGGTTGCTGTGGCTCGGCACCTATGGCTTAATGGGGTAAGACACCAGCCATGTACACCTGAGCTGGAGGGTTCAAATCCAGCCTGGGCCCACCAAACAACAATGACGGCTGCAACCGAAAAATGGCCAGACGTTGTGGCAGGCACCTGTAATCCCATTTACCTCCTGACATCACAATGTGCATGTCCTTGGGTTACCATCTTAAACTATGACCTTAGTGACATCCTCATGACATCACAATGGGTGTTGATTTAGGTTAACATCTTCCTCCTGAAATCACAATGGCTGTTGCCCTTGATTAACATTTTTAAGCTTAAAGTTAATGACTTCCTCTTCACACTGCAATGGATGTTGCCCTGGGTTACCATCTTTTAGCTTAACCTAAGTGATTTCCTCCTGACATCACATTGGGTGTTTCCCTGGGTTATCATCTTCCTCCTGACATCATAATTCATGTTGCCTTTGGTTACCGTCTTTAAGCTTTAGCCCTGGGTTCCCATCTACCTCCTGAAATCACAATGTGTGTTGCCACGGGTTAAAGTCATTAAGCTTAAACTTAGTGAGTTTCTCCTGCCATCAAATTTGGTGTTGTCCTGGCTTATTATCTTCCTCCTGACATCACAATTCGTGCTGCCCTTGGTTACCATCTCTAAGCTTAATCTTAGTAAGTAACTCCTGTCACCAAATGGGTGTTGCCTATGGTTACTATCTTCCTCCTGACATCGCAATGGGTGATGCTTTAGGTTGCCATCTTTAAACTTAACCAGAGTGATCTCCTTACACGGCAATGGATTTTACCCTGTGTTACCATTTTCCTCAAGACATCACACTGTGTATTACCATGGGTCAACCTCTTTATCTTAACCATAGTGAAGTTCTCCTCACATCACAATGGATGTTGCCATGGGTTACGATCTTCCCACTGACACTACAATGGATGTTGTCCTGGGTTAGCACCTTTAAACTTAACATTAGTGACATCCGCCTGACATCACAATGGGAGTAGCCCTGGATTACTATCTTCCTCATGATATTACAATGTGTATTGCCCTGGGTAAACCTCTTCCTCCTGACATCACAGTGGTACTTGCCATGGGTTATCAACTTTAATCTTAACCTTAGTGAATTCTTCTTGACATCACAATAATTGTTTCCCTGGGTTACTATCTGCCACTTGACATCACAATGTGTGTTGCCCTGGGTTATTATCTTCCTCTTGACATCACAATGTGTGTTGCCCTGGGCTACCATCTTTAAGCTTAACCATAGTGACTTCCTCCTGACATCACCATGGGTGTTGCCATGGGGTACCATGTACAAGCTTAACTTTAGTGACTTGCTCCTGACATCACAATGGGTGTTGCCCTGGGTTACTGTCATCCTCCTGACATCACAATAGGTATTGCCTTGGGGTACTTTCTTTAAGCTTTACCTTAGTGACTACCTCCTGACACCACAATGCGTGTTGACCTGGGATAACATCTCTAAGGTTAACCTTAGTGACTTCCTCCTGACATCACAATGGTTGTTGCCGAGGGATACAATCTGTAAGCTTAACCTTAGGTTCTTCCTGCTGATACAAAATTGGGGTGTTGCCCATCGTCCTCTTGACATCACAAAAGTTGATGCCCTGTTTTACCATTTTCATCCTCACATCACAATGGGTTTGACATGAGTTACCATCTCCCTCCTGACATCACAATGTGTCTTGCCATTGATTACCCTCTTGAAACTTTACCTTAGTCACTTCCTCCTGACACCACAATGGGTGTTGACCTCTGTTCTCATCCTTAAGGTTAACCTTAGTGACTTCCTCCCGACATCACAATGGGTGTTTCCCTGGTTTACATTCTGTAAGCTTAACATTAGAAACTTCCTCCAGACACAATATTGGGTGTGGAACTGGGTTACCATCTTCCTATTGACATCCCAAAAGGTGTTTCCCTGTGTTACCATCTTACTCCTGACATCACAATGGGTGTTGTCATGACTTACCATCTTCCTCCTGACATCACAATGTGTGTTGCCCTGGGTTACCATCTTTATGCTTAAATTTAGTGAATGCCTCCTGACATCAAAATGGGTATTGCCTTGGGTTATCATCTTCGTCCTGATGTCACAATGAGTGTCCCCCTCACTTACTGTCATTAGGCTTAACCTTAGTGACTTATTTCTGACAGAACACTGGGTGCTTCCCTGGGATACCATCCTTAAGATTAACCTTAGTAACTTCCTCCTGACATCACAAAGGGTGTTGCCCTGGGTTACTGACTTTAAGGTTAATTTTAGTGACTTCCTCTAGACTTCCTAATATCACAATGGGTGCCTCTGTGAGTTACCCTTTGAAACATAAGCCTAGTGATTTCTTCTTGACATCAGAATGAGTGATGCTCTAGGTTACCATCTTTAAGTTTAACTTCAATGACTTCCTACTTACAGAACAATGGTTGTTGCCCTGTGTTATCTTCTTCCTCCTGACATCACAATACGTGTTACCATGGGTTACTGTCTTTAAGTTTAACAGTAGTGACTTTCTACTCACATCACTATGGGTGTTATCCTGGGTGACGATCTTGCCCCCCTACTCACATCACAATGGTGTTTCCCTGGGTTAAAGTCTTTAAGCTTAATCTTAGTGATGTCCTCCTGACATTACAATGGGGGTTGACCTGGGTAACCATATTCCTCCCGAAATCACAATGGGTTTTGGCCAGAGTTACCCTCTGTAAGCTTAACATTAGTGACTTCTTCCTGACATCACAATGAATGTTGCTTTAAGTTATCATCTTTAAACTTAACCTTAGTGTCTTTCGCTTGACAACACAATGATTGTTGCCCTGGGCTACTATCTTACTCCTGACATCAAATGGGTGTTGCCCTTGGTTACCATCTTTCAGATTAATCATAGTGACTTCCTCCTGACATCACAATGGGTCTTTCCCTAGGTTAAAATCTGTAAGCTTAACCTTAGGGACTTCCTTCTGACACAACATTGGGTGTTGCACTGATTTACCACCTTCCTCCTGATGTCAGAAAGAGTGTTGCCCTATGTTATCATGTTCCTCCTGACATCACATTGTGTGTTGCCATGGGTTACCATCTTCCTCCTGACATCAAAATGTGTGTTGCCCTGAGTTACTGTCTTTAACAAAAAACTTAGTTAATGCCTCCTGACATCACAATGGGTGTTGCCCTTGGTTATAATCTTCCTCCTGACATCACAATGGATGTCCCCCTGCTTGTCATCATTAGACTTAACATTAGTGACTTCTTTCAGACAACACACTGCATGTTGCCCTGGGATACCATCATTAAGGTTAACCTTAGTACCTTCCTCCTGACATCACAAAGAGTGTTGCCCTGGGTTACTGACTTTAAGTTTAAACTTAGTGAATTCCTCCAGACTTCCTGATATCAACATGGGTGTCGATGTGTGTTACCGTGTTTCACTTAAACCTAGTGATTTCTTCTTGACAGCAGAATGGGTAATGCTCTGGGTTACAATCTTTAAGCTTAAGTTGTCCCATGTTACCATTTTCCTACTGACATCACAATGTGTGTTACTGTGGTTTACCATCTGTAAGCTTAACTGTAATGACTTTCTCTTCTCATAACAATTGGTGTTGCCCTGGGTTACCATCTTCCCCCTGACACCCAAATGGGTGTTGCCCTGGGTAACCATCTTCCTCCTGACATCACAATGGGTCTTGGCCTAAGTTATAATCTGTAAACTTAACATTAGCGACTTCCTGAAATCACAATAAGTGTTGCTCAGGTTTACCATCTTCTCTTAACATCACAATGGATGTGGTCCTGGGTTACCATCTTCCTCCTGAAAGGAATAGGAGTTGCCTTGATTACTATCTTCCTCCTTACATCACAATGTTTGCCGCCCTTGGTTTCCGTCTTTATGCTTATTTTTAGTGAATTCCTCCTGATGTCAAATGAGTGTTGGCATGGTATACCATCTTTAAGCTTAACATTTGTGACTTCCTCCTGACACCACAATGGGTGTTGCCCAAGGTTACCTTTCTTGAGTTTAACCTTAGTGATGAACTCCAGACTTCACAATGGCTGTTGCCCTGGTTTACCGTCTTTCTCATGACATCGAAATGAGTGTTGCCCTGGGTTACCTTTTTCCTGATGACATGACAATGGCTGTTGTCCTGCATTACAATCTTTTAGCCTAACCTTAGTGACTTCCTCTTGACATCACAATGGTTATTGACCTGTTTTACCATTACCTCCTGGCACCACAATAGGAGTTGCCCTGGGTTACCATCTTTAAGCTTAACCTTAGTGACTTCCTCCTGATACCAGAAGGGAAGTTGCCCTGGGTTCACATCTTCCTCCTTACAACACAATAGGGATTGACCTGGGTTACCATATTACTACAGACATCACAATGGATGTTGCCCTCAGTTACCATCTTCCACCTGACATCAAAAGGTGTGTTGCCATGTGTTGCCATCTTTAAGTTAACCTTAGTGATATTCTCCTGACATCACAATGGGTGTTTTCCTGGGTTACCATCTTTACGCTTAACCTTAGTGGCTTCCTCCTGACATCGCAATGGTTGGTCCCTAAGCTAGCATTATCCTCCTGATATCAAAAGGTGTGTTGCCCTGTCTTACCATCTTTAAGCTTAACCTTTGTGACTTCCTGATACCACAATTGGTGTTGCCCTGGGTTACCATTTTAAGCTTAATCTTAGTGACTTCATCCTGACACCACAATGAGTGTTGCCCAGGATTAACATCTTTAAGCTTAACTGTAGTGACTTGCTCCTGATATCACAATGGGTGTTGCCCTGTGTTACCATCTTTAAGCTTAAACTTAGTGACTTCCTCCTGACATAACAATGTCTGTAGCCTTGGGTTACCATCCTTAAAGCTAACCTTAGTGACTTCCTCTTCACATAACAATGGGTGGTTCCCTGGATTGCCATCTTAATCCTTAATCTTAGTCACATCCTCATGACATGACAATGGGTATAGACCTGGGTTACCCTCTTTCTTCTGAAATCACAATGGGTGTTGCCCTTGATTACCATCTTAATATTAACCTTAGTGTCTTCCTCCTAACATCACATTTGGTGTTGCCATGGGTTACCATCTTTTAGCTTAACCTTAGTGACTTTCTTCTGCCATCATAATTGATGTTGCAATGGGTTACCATCTTCCTCCTGACATCACAATTTGTGTTGCTGTTGGTTACCATATTTAAGCTTTACCTCAGTGACTTCATTTTGACAAAAATAAATTAGTTTTGCCCTGGGTTACCATCTTAATGCTTAACCTTCATAACTTCCTCCTGGCATCACAATGCGTGCTGCCGTGGGTTACCATCGTTAAGCTTAATCTTAGTGACTTTCTCTTGCCATCACATTGGGAGTTGCCCTGTGTTATCATCTTCCCCCTGACATCATAATTTGTGTTGCCCTTGGTTGCCATCTATAAGCTTAACCTTTGTAACTACCTCTTGTCACCACAATTAGTGTTGCCCCTAGTTATCATCTTCCTTCTGACATCACAGTGGGTTATGCTCTAGGTAACCATCTTTAAGCTTAACCTTACTCACTTCCTCCTTACACGACAATGGATATTACCCATCTGTAAGCTAACATTAATGACTCTGCCTTTGTGTTACCCTTGGTTATCATCTTTAAGCTTAACCTTAGTGACTTCCTCTTAACATCACAATCATTGCTGCCCAGGGTTACTATCTTCCTCCTGACCTCCCAATATGTGTTGCCCTGGATTACCATCTTTAAGCTTTACCATAGTGACTTTCTCCTCACATCACAGTGGGTGTTGCACTGGGTTACCATGTATAAGCTTAACTTTAGTGATTTCATCCTGAAATCACAATGGTTATTGCCCTGAGTTGCCGTCTTCCTCCTGACATCACAATGGGTGTTGCCATGGGTTTCCATCTTCCTCCTGATGTCACCATGTTTGTTGTCCTGGGTTTCTGTCTTTAAGCTTAACCTATTAAATTCTGCCTGATGTCACAATGAGTGTTGCCATGAGTTATCATTTTTATGCTTAACCTTAGTTTATTCCTCCTGATATCACACTGGGTGTTGCCCTGGATTATCATCTTCCTCCTGACATCAATATGGTTATTTCCCTGGGTTATGATCTTTCTCCTGACATCCCCATGGGTGTTGTCCTGCGTTACCCCCATATTCCTCCCAATATGACAATGTCTGTTGCCCTTTGTTACCATCTACAGCCTTAACCTTAGAGATTTCCACCTGACCTCCTGATATTGCAATGGGTGTCACCCTCATTTACCATCATTAGGCTTAACCTTAGTGTCTTCTTTCTGACAATACACTGGGTGTTGCCCTGGCATACCGTCATTAATGTTAACCTTAATAAGTTCCTCCTGACATCACAAATGGTGTTGCCCTGGGTTACTGACTTTAAGCTTAAACTTAATTGCTTCCTCCTGACTTCCTGATATCACAATGGGTGTCCTTGTGAGTTACTGTCTTTAGCTTAAGCCTAGTGATTTCCTCTTGACATCAGAATGGGTGATGCTCTAGGTTACCATCTTTAAGGTTAACCTTAGTGACTCCCTCCTTCCACAACAATGGATGTTCCCCTTTGTTACCACTTCATCCTGAAAACACAATGTGTGTTGCCGTGGATTACTGTCTTTAAGCTTACCCATAGTTACTTTCTCATGTCACAATGGGTGTTGCCCTGGGTTACCATCTTCCCCCAGACACCACAATGGGTCTTACCTTGGGTTAAATTCTTTAAGCTTAACTTTAGTGATGTCCTTCTGACATCACATTTGCTGTTACCCTGGGTTATTATCTTCCTCATGATATCATTATGGGTGTTGCCCTGGCTAAATATCGTCCTCCTGACATCACAATTGGTTTTGGAGAGGGTTTCCCTCTGTAAGTTAACATTAGTGACTTCTTCCTGATTCACAATGGGTGTTGCCATGGGTTACCTTCTTTAAGCTTAACCTTAATGACTTTCATTTCTCATCACAATGATTGTTGTCCTGGGCTGCTACCTTACTCCTGACTTAACAATGGATGTTGCCCTGGGTTACCTTCTTTCAGATTAACATTAGTGATTTCCTTTGGACATCACAAAGGGTGTTGCCCTGGGTTACAATATGTAAGCTTAACCTTTGGGACTTCCTCTTGACACAACATTGGGTGATGCACTGGGTTCCCATTTTCCTCCTGACATCACAATGTGTGTTACCGTGGGTTACTGTCTTTAAGGATAACCTTAGTGATATTCTCCTCACATCACAATGGGTGTTTCTCTGGGTCACCATCTTCCCCTGACACCACAATGTGTGTTACCCTGTGTTAACGTAGCTTTAAGCTTACCTTAGTGATGTCCTGCTGACATCACAATGGGTGTTGCCCTGGGTTACCATCTTCCTCATGGCATCACAATGGGCATTGCCCTTGTTAACCTTCTTCCTCCTGACATCACAATGTGTTTTGTCCTGAATTACCCTCTATAGGTTTAACATTAGTAACTTCTTCCTGTCATCACAATGGGTGTTGCCCTGTGTTATCAACTTTGAGCTTAACCTTAGTGACTCTTGCTTGACATCACATTGATTTTTGCCCTGGGTTAATATTTTCCTCCTGACATCACAATGGATGTTGCCCTTGGTTACCATCTTTAAGCTTGACCTTGGTGACTTCCTCCTGACATCACAGTGGATGTTGCCTTGAGCTACCATATTCTTCCTGCCATCACAATTTGTGTTGTCTTGGGTTACTGTCTTTAGGATTAAACTTAGTGAATGCCTCCTGACATCACAATGGGTGTTGCCCTGGGTTACCATCTTCCTGATGGTATGACAATGACTGTTGTCCTGCGCTACCATCTTTTAGCTTAACCTTAGTGGCTTCTTCTTGACATCATAATTGTTAATGCCCTGTTTTACCATTATCTTCCTGACATCATATTAGGAGTTGCCTTGGGTACCTTCTTTAAGCTTAACATTAGTGACTTCCTTCTGTCATCACAATGGGTGTCCCCCTTGCTTACCGTCATTAGGCTTAAACTTAGTCACTTCTTTTGAACACCACACTGTGTGTTGCCCTGGGATAGCATCCTTAATGTTAACCTTAGTAACTTTCTCCTGACATCACAAAGTGTGTTGCCCCGGGTTACTTACTTTAAGCTTAAATCAGTGACTTCCTCCAGATTTCCTGATATCAGAATCGGTGTTGCTGTGCATTACCGTATTATGGTTATGCCAGGTGATTTTCTCCTGACATCAGAATGGATGATGCTCTTGGTTACCATCTTTAAGCATAACTTCAGTGACTCTCTCCTTACACAACAACGGATGTTACTCTGTATTACCATCTTCCTCCTGACATCACAATGCATGTTACCAAGGGTTACTTTCTTAAAGCTTAACTGTAGTGACTTTGTCCTTGCATCACAATGGGTGTTAAACTTGGTTACCATATTCCCCCTTACACCACAATGGGTGTTACCTCATATGACCGTCTTTAAGCTTAACCTTAGTAACTCTGGTAATTACAGAGGGTGTTGCCCTGGGTCACCATCTTCCTCATGACATCACAATGGGTGTTGCACTGGATAACCATCTTTTTCCTGACATCACAATGACTGTTGCCCTGGGTTACCATATGTAAGCTCAATGTTACTGACTTCCTCCTCACATCACAGTGGGTATTAACATGTTTTACCATTTCAAGTTTATCCTTAGTGACTTCCTCTTGACACCACACTGGGTGTTGCACAGGGTTACCTTCTTTAAGCTTAACCTTAGTGACTTTCTCCTGACATCACAATGTTTGTAGCCCTGGGTAACCATCTTCTTCCTGACATCACAATGTTTGATGCCGTGGGTTACCCTCTGTAAGCTTTACCTTAGGGACTTCCTCATGACACCACAATGGGTGTTGCCCTGGATTAAAATATTTAAGCTTAAACTCAGGGACTTCCTCCTGACAAACCATTGGGTGTTACCCAGGGGTTACACTCTTCCTCCTGACATCACAATGGGTGTTTCCATAGGTCACCATCTTCCACCTGACATCACAATATTTGTTGCCCTGGGTCACTGTCCTTACACTTAACCTTAGTGAATTCCTCTGACATCACAATGAGTGTTGTCCTGGATTACCATCTTCGTCCTGACAGCAAAATTGGTGTTGCCTTGGGTTACAATCTTCCTCCTGACATCATCATGTGTGTTGTCCTGGGTTACCATCTTCCTCCTGACATCACAATGTGTGTGCCCTTTGCTACCGTCTTTAGCCTTAACCTTAGTGATTACCTCCTGACCTCCTGATATTGCAATGTGTGTACCCCATGCTTACTATCATTAGGCTTAAACTTAGTGGCTTCATCCTGACACCACACTGGTTGTTGCTGTGGGATACCGTCCTTAAGTTTAACCTTTGTAAATTCCTCCTGATACCACAAAGGGTTTTGCCATGGGCTATTGACTTTAACCTTAAACTTAGTGACTTATTCCAAACTTTCTTATATCACAATGGGTGTCACTGTGCATTACCGTCTTAAGCTGAAGCCTAGTAATTTCCTCTTGATATCAGAATGGGAGATGCTTCCATTCTGGGAGGTTACTATCTTTGCTTAACCTCAGTGACTTCCTTCTTGCACAACTATGGATGATGCTCTGTGTTACCATCTTCTTTCTGACATCAAAATGCATGTTACCATGGGTTACCATCTTTAAGCTTAACCATAGCGAGTTTTTCCTCACAACACAATGTGTGTTCCCTGTGTTAAAATCTTCCTCCTGACATCACAGGAGTTGTTGCCCTAGGTTACCATCTTCTTCCTGACATCACAAAGGGTGTTGCCCTGGGTTGTCATCTTCCTCCTGACATCACAAGAGATGTTTCCTTGGGTTACCATCTGCCTCCTACCATTAACAATGTGCGTTGCCGTGGGTTACTGTCTTTAAGCTTAACCATAGTGACATCCTCCTGACATCAAAATGGATGTTGCCCTGCGTTCCCATCTTCCTCCTGACATCACAATGGGTGTTACACTGGGTGACCATCTTTAAACTTAACATTATTGACTCCCTCCTGACACCACAATTGTCTTTTCCCTGGGTTACCATCTTTAAGCTTAACCTTAATGACTTCCTCTTGATATGACAATGGGGGAGCCCCAGGTTACCTTCCTTAAGCTTAACCTTAGTGACTTCCTCTGACATCACAATGTTTGTAGTCCTGGTTTACCATCTTTATGTTTAACCTTAGTGACTTCCTCCTCCCATAACAATGGGTGTTTCCCTGGGTTACAGTCCTTAAGCTTAACTACAGTGACTTTCTTCTACATCACTCTGGGTGTTGGCCTTGGTTAACATCCTCCTCCTGACTTCACAATGTGGATTGCCCTGGGTTAACATTTTTAGCTTTAGCCAGGCATCGTGGCGGGTGTCTGTAGTCTCAGCTACTTGGGAGATGAGGCAAGAGAATCGCCTAAGATCAGGAGTTTGAGGTTGCTGTGAACTGTGTAACTCCATGGCACTCTACAGAGGGTGATAAAATGACACTCTGTCACTACAAAAAAGAAAAAAAAAATGAGCTTAACCTTAATGACCTCCTCCTGACAGCACAATGGATGTGGCCCTGTGTTAACATCTTTAAGTTTAACCTTATTGATTTCCTCCTTAAATCACAATAGGTGTTGCCCTGGGTAACCATCTTTAAGCTTACCTTTAGTAACTTACCACTGACATCACAATGAGTGTTACCCTGGGTTACCATCTTTAAGCTTAAACTTAATGACTTCCTCCTGACATCACATTGAGTGTTGCTCTGGGTTACCGTCTTTAAGCTTAACCTTAGTGACTTTCTCCTGACATCACAATGGGTGTTGCCCTAGGTTACCATCTTCAGCCTGAAATAACAATGTTTCTTGCCATGTGTTACCATTTTTAAACATAAACTTAGAGACTTCCTCCTAACATCGCAATGCGTATTGTCCTGGGCTACTGTCCTTAAGCATAACCTTAGTGATGTCCCCCTAAATTAACAATGGTTGTTTTCCTGGGTTACCATATTCCTCCTGACATCACAATGGCTGTTTCCTTGCATTACCATTTTTAGCTTAACATTTGTGACATCCTCTTGACATCACAATGGGTATTTCCCTGGGTTACCATTATCTTCTTGACATGCAAATGGGTGTTGCCCTAGGTTACCAACTTTAAGCTTAACCTCAGTGACTTCCTCCTGGCATCAGAATGGGTGTTGCCCTGGTTACCTTCTTTAAGGTTATACCTCAGTGACCTCCTCCTGACACAATAATTGCTATTGCCCTAGGTTACCATCTTCCTCCTGACATCACAATAGATGTTTTCTTGGGTTATCATCTTCCTCCTGACATCACAATGTGTTTTGCCATGGGTTACCCTCTTTAGGCTTAATCTTAGTGACTTTCTATTGCCATCACAATGGAGTTTTCCCTGGTTATCATCTTCCTCCTGAGATCACAATACGTATTGCCTTGTATACCACTTTTAATCTTAACCTTACTGACTTCCTCCTGTCACAGCAATGGGTGTTGCCCATGGGTACCATCTGCCTCCTCACATCACAATGAGTGATGTCCTAGGTTACCATCTTTAAGCTTAACCTTAGTGATTTCATCCATACACAGCAATTGAAGTTGCCCCATGTTAACATCTTCCTCCTGATATCACAATGTGTGTTACCGTGGGTTTCCGTCTTTAAACTGAACTGTAGTGACATTCTCCTCACATCAAAATGGATGTTGTCCTGGGTTACCATCTTACCTCTGACACTACAATGGGTTTTACCCTGGGTTACCATCTTTCAACTTAACCTTAGTGTCGTCCTCCTAACATCATAATGAGTTTTTTTTCCTGGATTACTATCTTCCACTTGAGATCACAATGATTGTTGCCCTGGGTTACTATTTTCCTTCTGAGATCACGATGTGTGTTACCCTGGGTTACCAACTTTAAGCTTAACCTTAGAGACTTCCTCCTGACATCACAGTGGGTGTTGCGCTGGGTTACTATGTACAAGCTTAACTTTAGTCACTTCCTACTGACATCACAATGGGTCCTTCCCTGGTTTACCATCTTCCTCTTGACATCACAATAAGTGTTGCCTTGGGTAACCCTCTTTAAGCTTTACCTTAGTGGCTTCCTCCTGACACCACAATGGGTGTTGCCCTTGGTTACCATCTTTAAAGTTAACTTTAGTGACTTCCTACTGACATCACAATGGATGTTGCCCTGGGATATAATCTGTAAAATTAACCTTAGGGACTTCCTCCTGACACAACATTGAGTGTTGTCCAGGGTTACCATCGTCCTCTTGACATCACAAAGGGTTTTGCCCAGTGTTACCATGTTCCTCCTAACATCACAATGGGTTTTTCCCTGGGTTACCATCTACCTCCTGACATCACAATGGGTGTCCCCCTTGCACAATGGGTGTCCCCATCATTAGTCTTAATGTTAGTGACTTTTTTCAGACACCACACCGGGTGTTTCCCTCAGATACCATCCTTAAGTTTAACCTTGATAACTTCCTCCTAACATCATAAAGGTTCTTGTCCTGGGGTACTGAATTTTAGCTTAAATGTAGTGATTTCCTCCAGACTTCCTGTTGTCACAATGTGTGTCACTGTGCATTACCATCTTAATCTTAAGCCTAGGGATTTCCTCCTAACATCAGAATGGGTAATTCTCTAGGTTACCATCTTTAAGGTTAACTTTAGTGACTTCCTCCTTACACACCACTGGAATTTTCCCTGTGTTACCATCTTCTTCCTGACATCACAATGCATGTTATTGTGGGTTACCATCTTTAAGCTTAATCATAATTACTTTTGTCTCACATTACAATTGGTGTTACCCTGGGTTACCATTTCCCTGTGACACAACAATGGGGTTATGCTGGGTTACCATCTTTAAGCTTAACCTTACTGATGTCCTCCTGACATCACAATGGGTGTTGCCCTGGGTAACCTTCTTCCTCCTGACATCACAATGTGTCTTGTCCTAAGTTATCATCTGTAACCTTAAAATTAGTGAGTTCTTCCAGACATCACATTAGGTGTTGTCCTGGGTTATCATCTTTAAGCTTAACCTTAGTGTCTTCCGCTTGATATCATAATGATTGTTGTCCTGGGTTACTATCTTCTTCCTGACATCACAATGGGTGTTGCCCTTGGTTCCCATATTACTCCTGACATCACAATGTGTGTTGCAGTGGTTAAGCTTAATTTTAGTGACTTCCTCTTGCCATAACATTAGTTGTTGCCTTGGGTTATCATCCTCCTCTTGACATCCCAATTCGTGTTGCCCTTGGTTACCATCTTTAAGTTTAACCTTAGTGACTACCTCTAGTCACAAAAATGAGTGTTGCCCCTGGTTACCATGTTCCTACTGACATCACACTGGGTGATTGCCTAGGTTACCATCTTTAAGGTTAACCTTAGTGACTTCCTCCTTACAGAACAATGGATGTTACCCTTTGATACCATCTTCTTCCTGACATCGCAATGCGTGTTACCATCTTTAAACTTAACCATAGTGACTTTCTCCTCACGTCACAATCAATGTTGACCTGGGTTAACATCTTCCCACTGACACAACAATGGGTGCTACCTTGGTTTACAATCTTTAAACTTAACACTACTTATGTCCTCTTCATATCACAGTGGGTGTTGCCCTGGATTCCCATCTTCCTCATGACATCACGATTGGTGTTGCCCTGGGTAACTATCTTCTTCCTGACATTATAATGGATCTTGCCATGGGTTATCATCTTTAAGCTTAACCTTAGTGACTTCCTCTTAACATCACAATGATTGCGGCCCTGGGTGACTATCTTCCTCCTGACATTACAATGAGTGTTGCCCCATGTTTCCATCTTTAAGCTTAACCTTAGTGACTACCTTCTGACATTACAATGGTTGTTGCCCTGGGAAACAATCTCCCTCCTGACATCACAAAGTGTGTTACTGTGGGTTACTGTCTTTAAACATAACCGTAGTGACTTTCTCCTCACATTACCATGGAAGTTGCCCTGGGTTACCACCTTCCCACTGACACAACAATGGGTGTTACCTGGGTTACTGTCTTTAGACTTAACCTCAGTGACATCCTCCTCACATCACAATTGGTGTTGCCCTGGATTACCATCTTCCTCATGACATAAAAATGGCTGTTTCCCTGGGTTACCATCTTCCTCATTACATGACCATATGTGTTGTCCTAGGTTACTATCTTCCACCTGACGTCACAATGGGTGTTGCCCTGGGTTATCCATATCCTCCTGACATGACAATGGGTGTTATCCTTTGTTACCATCTTTAGCCTTAACCTTAGTGATTTCCTCCTGAACTCCTGACATTGCAATACGTGTTCCCCTTACTTACAGTCATTAGGCTTGACCTTAGTGACTTCCTCCTGACACCACACTGGATGTGATCCTGGGATACTGTCCTTAAGTTTAACCTGAGTAATTTCCTCCTGACATCACAAAGGATGTTGCCCTGGTTTACTGTATTTAAGCTTAAACTTAGTGACTTCCTCAAGACTTCCTGATATCACAATGGGTGTCACTGTGTGCTACCATCTTAAGCTTAAGCCTAGTATTCTCCTCCTGAAATCAGAGTGGGTGATGCTCTAGGTTACCACCTTAAAGGTTAAATCTTTGTGACTTCCTCCTTATGCCACAATGGATGTTGCCCTGTGTTACCACCTTCCTCCTGATATCACAATACATGTTACGCTGGCTTCCCAACGTTAAGCTTAACTGTAGTGACTTTCTCCTCACATCACAATGGGTGTTGCCCTAGGTTACCATCTTCCTCCTGATATCACAATGGTTGTTGCCCTGGGTTACTATCTTACTCCTGACATCAGAAGAGGTGTTGCCTTTGGTTACCATCTGTCTCCTGACATCACAATGTGTATTGTCATGGGTTACTGTGTTTAAGCTTAACCTTAGTGACTTCCTTCTGACATCAAAATGGGTGTTGCCCTGAGTTATCAGCATCTTCCTGACATCACAATAGGTATTGCACTGTTTAACCATCTTTAAGCTTAACCTTAGTGACTTCCTCCTGACACCAGATTGGGTGTTACCCTAGGTTACCCTCTATTTTTTTTTTTTTTATTGTTGAGGACTCATTGAGGGTACAAGAAACCAGGTTACACTGATTGCATTTGTTAGGTAAAGTCCCTCTTACAATCGTGTTTTGCCCCCAAAAGTTGTGGCACACACCAAGACCCAACACCCTCCTTCCTTCCCTCTCTCTGCTCTTCCTTTACACACCCCTCCCTCGTTCATTCTCTCTCTGTTCTCCCCTTTCCCACCCCCACCTTGCATTAGTTATCAATAATTTTCGTCATATCAAAATTGAGTACATGGGATTCATGCTTCTCCATTCTTGTGATGCTTTATTAAGAATAATGTGGTCCACTTCCATCCAGGTTAATACAAAGGCTGTAAAGTCTCCTTTTTTTTTTTTTTTAATGACTGAATCGTA
>CAUYON010137260.1:0-45628 GCA_963573935.1 Arctocebus calabarensis | reverse complement strand
ATGGATTTGCATTTTTCCTATTTGGGCATTTGTGTATCCCAGTGAGTCCAACTGCCCAGGGAGATGAGGCCAATGGGGGGGAGGTCTGGTGGAAGCCATTAGTTATTTCTTCACGATCTGGATGACATCTTCATGCTCCATGGTGTGGGTAAGGCCCACCCGCTGTGGGCTATACTTGGTGCTGGTTCCCCACACGAGGGCATACTTGAACTGGCTGGCAAGAGACCGGTGGATGCGGTGGCACACATGCTCCACAGAGGCTCCTTTCCGGAGGATGATGGCGTCCGTGAAGTCCGGCCTCTGTCCTCTCTTCTTAGTGTAGATGCAGGTCAAGGCCAAGTATTCCCAAAGCATCTCCAGCAGGTAGTCCAGGTTTAGCTTCATGCCGCAGCTAATGACCACACTGTTAGGTTTTCGGGCCAGGCGGTCTACTTCTTCCATGGAGATCTGGTCGATTTTGTTATAAACATATAGGCAGGGCATGTACACCTGGTTGCCCATGATCACATCGATGAATTCGTCTGGGGAACAGTCTTCTCGGAAGAGCACTTCTGCATTGAAGATCTTATATTCATGCAGGATGAGCTGCACCAGCTTTTCTGAGCACTGGGTCAGTGTGACCGTTGAGTTAAAGGAGATGCCACCACCTTTCTTAGGCTTGAAGTAGATGTTGGGCTTGTGCTTGTTGAGGCGGATGCCCACAGACTCCAGCTCTTTCTCCAGAAGAGACCTCTGCACCTCTCCCTTGGTGGCATCCAGCATCATGATGACAACATCGGCCGTGCGTGCCGCAGCAATCACCTGCCTGCCACGGCCTTTCCCTTGGGCTGCGCCTTCAATGATTCCAGGAAGGTCCAGGAGCTGGATATTGGCGCCTTTGTATTCAATGACCCCAGGGATACACGTCAGAGTGGTGAACTCGTAGGATGCAGCTTCACTGGCCGTAGAGGTCATCAGACTTAAGAAGGTGGACTTACCCACAGAGGGAAATCCAATCAGCGCCACGCGGGCATCACCTGACTTCATGACATCGAAGCCTTCTCCTTTGGATGAGGCAGATTTGGATGGTTCCAGGAGCTGGGCCCGATACTTGGCAAGTTTTGCTTTTAGCAGGCCCAGATGGTACTCAGTGGCCTTGTTCTTCTGGGTCCGAGCAATCTCCTTCTCGATCTCCGAGATCTTTTCCAAGATCCCCATGGCAGCGGCAGAGCTGGAGGCGCTAACTGTAACGGCGGCGGACAGGGAATCGATGTCACTAATTTTCAAAGGAGTTAACCTGCCACAGTTCCATAGATGCTGGCAGAAGATGAGACCCGTGGGTTAGAGATAAAGGACTTCATGGTTCATAACAGTGAGAGTGACCAGAGTGTCAGCCTTTTCCTGAGCTGGTTCTTTGAGCTCTAACCCTCATGGTTTGATGCAGAGATGGCCAGGTGACACCTGCACACACAGAGGAGAGAGACCTTGAGCTTAGGGAACGTGTTGTATAATGGTCAATAAGCAAACGTGCATGGTGCTCCATCCAGAGGGAGACACTGTCTCCTGCTTCCAAGGTTGTTTACTATGCAAATATTCCTGAAATAATGGTCTGGAAAAAAAGACAGAGCCTCTGCTTGCAAGCTGTGCAGAACTGTGAAAGACCCTAGGAGAATGGTCTCCCAGCTGTTGTGCCAATCCAGAGGAAGAGGAAGCTAATGTTTATTGTACCCTTGTTATGTACCAAGTGCTGACCAAGAGGCTTCTCATCCCTTGCCACATCAAAACTCCAATGCGGTTTGATCAGCAGTGGTACTATTGTTGTTTTATCAATGAGGAAACTGGTAATGGAACTGGAATATCCAGGTAGAAGATTTGTGGATATATTACATACCTTTTATATGGAGTATGTTAAGCATTGTTCTCTGAAATAGGTAAAATTTAACTAGATGCTCATCAGGTGCCAAGCACAGTTCTAAGAGTTCTCCATAAACTGGCTCATTCTAACAATTTAGATTGTCAGGTGCTGCTGTGGAAGAAATGGAGGCACAGTGAGTGATGGACCTGAGATTCAAACCTGAATATTTGGGAGGCGCATACATTTTTTCTTTTCTTTTTCTTTTTTTAAAATTTCACATATGAGGGCACATAACATTAGGTTATGTAGTTTGCTTGTGTAAGGTTAAAGTCTGAGTTGTGGTTGTGTCCTTCACTCAGGGAGGGTGACAAACCTGAGCGTTTAATCACCATACTGTCATGTTTTTTCTGCAGTCCTCAGGGTCAGAGCAGGGGTCATGGTCAAACTAGTGTATGACCAGAGGATGTAGAAGGATTTGGAAGCCATTCCAAGGAGGAATAGTTGAAGGGACTGATGAGTTTAGTCTGCAGAAGGATCAAGGGTGAGAGATGCCTGTCTGCAAATGTTTGTAGGCGTGTCATAGAGGGTCGGGTGCACTCTGTGGCTGCAGGAGCCAGGACCAGGTCCCAGCAGGGGAGGCATGTCATGGCTCAGCAAAAAGAATTTCCTAAGTGAAACAAAGCTCCTGAATTGGAGGGGAATGGGCTACTCGTGAGGGGGAAACTTCCTCTCACAGGATTTGCTGGGTGATTTCCTTTTAGGGATGCCCCGGCTGGGTTCTGTCAAAGTCTCCACAAAAAGCTCTCCTTTTCTGTTCTCTGTGGGAGCTGGGTGATGGGAGAGGGTGGCCTTAAAGAGGGGCTCTAGTGCTTTCCTAAAAGCCACCTCCACTGTCACAGTGACCTTCTCCCCTGCCATCCCATCCTGCCCCCTCTCAGGGCGCAGATCTGTGGGGCCTGCACAGAGAGGGTTCCATGTGTGTGAGGAGGGCCTGGAGGAGTTAGTCTCAGCTGCATGGCTCATGCTTCCGCTCCTGACACTCCCAGGGGGTCCTGAAGACCTGGACTGAGTCCCACCTCTGCCCTGCTGCGTTTGGTTCCCTCCGTGCCACCAGCCTGTAATGGCCAGCCTCATGGCTTTGCCATATCCTGCCAATTCTCCATGCATGCACCGTGTCCACTCTTGCCCAGTTAGGACAGAGTAGGATTCTTCTACTGGGTGGGAGGTTGAATTTGCAGGTTTCCATTGTCTCTTAACTGTATTCGTGGTTCTGTGATTCACTCTTTTCTTGTCAACTGGCCCAAGCTTTAAAAAGCAAGTGGAACAGGTGGTTTGGTCCAGTGTCCTTCTGGCTGTGGTCTCATGGTAACTCCCCTGGTCTTGGGCAACTCTAGCCCTAGGCTGAGCAGATCTGGTCCAGACGAAGCTCCGGGGAGGAACCCTGGCAGGTAAGGCAGGGAGTGTGGGAGATGGTAAGGAGTGGTGGTGGCCATTGTTCCACTCAGCCTGAAACAGCCTCTGTCGGCAGCCAAAGACTCCCCAGATGTGGTCTTAATTAGCCTATGTGCTCTTTAGAAAAATCACATCTTCTTCAAAGGGTTTTTAGAGTGTGATGCTTAGCCCAGTGTAAAGGGCATAGTCAGGATCTGATCCTGAAATAATGTCTCTGCTATCCTGGATGTCAGGAGGAACTAAAAATACCCTCATAACTCTGAGGACTTCTTGGTTTATTGGACCCATCCCTTCTCTCTCCCAACATCCCTCCAGAAAGTGAGAGCACAAAGAAGTGAGCCAGAAAGCTTTAATTATCCAGTCTGCTGACATTATTTTATCTGCGCCACTGGTATTAAATCTGTACAGCATTCCATTTAAAACTCACTGCAAACTCAGACCTTTGTTCTTCTTCTTGTGGCCAATGTTCTGTCTTTCACCCCACCCTTCCTCAGACTTCTTAAATTCCAAAGCTCTCTGTGGCACCAGACATTATCTGTCTGTGGAATGTCCATAGTTGAGGAAAGTCCCTGAACTGTGTGTGTTTATTCCCCATTTCTGCTCCCCCCAACCCAGTTTGGCCATTTGGGGTGGAGTTCTGGCATATGTCCATCATTAGAAAAACTTGGACTTGGCAGGAGCTTTTTGCCATATTCCTATTATTGACATCTGTGGAGAAAGAAGAGAAGGTCTGTTTAGTTTATTTCCCTTTCTTTTAGGTACAAATAAAAATTTCCCTGTTGTAGCCAGTCAACCAGCGAAACGTATCTTCAATTTCACTTTGGTTCTCTGGACTATGGACCTTTTCTCCTGTTTTAATGTTGGCAGAGTCACCTAATAGCAGGTTTATTTAGCAACCAATTGGTACTATTGTTACTGCCACAAACAGGTCACGTTTAAGGGGGGGGTTCCAATATGCCTAGCACTCTGCTGAGGACATCCGTCCCCTCTGAGGCAAGTGCTGCTACCATCCTCCCCAACTTATGAGTGAGGACTCAGGCTAAGGGAGATTTGAGAATTTGCTGAAGGACCCCCAGCAGAGCTGGGATTGTAAGGCACACAGTGGGTGCCAGAGCTGGCTGACTTCAGCCCACACCGCACTGCCGCACATGCGTACATGTGCTGTACATACACAGGGCCGTACCCCTGGATTATATGCCATACATGCTGACGGCTGTGCTTACGAGTGCCCCGCTATCTTCCCAAGAGGTGTGTCTTCATAAAACCCGGTCTTCACCAAATGTGTATTGGGAACTCACTGTGTGCACATCCAAAGATGTGTAAACCCAGGTCTTGCTCATAGGCCCTGCAGTGGGCGAGACCATGCCTTGACCATCAGGACCTGAGCTGGGCTGAGCAGAGGAAGCTTTGTCCCAGCTGTGTCTCCAGGGACCAGAATAGTACCAGGGAGCTCTCAAAACATAGGGGATGAATGAACAGAGTTCTAATTAAGCCTGTTGACGTTATTGGAAATAAATGAAAGAACAGATTGAAAGAATAACCTAATTCCTAAAAAGTATGAAGTATATAAACTGAGATTTAAAGGTCAGCCTGTTCAGTTGATCTGCATGACGACTCTGCACATTGTCCTCATTTTTTTTTTTTTGGTTATTGTGGATTGGTGGGTGCTTTGTCGTGGATGGTGCTTATGGACGCATGTCTTGGGTAGGGCCTTGGTGGCTCAGATCCCACTGGGGAGACTTAGGGAAGAGGTGAACCTTGAGGTTGGAGTAGGAAAAGACGGCGGAAGGCATTCCAGAGCTGCCATCACCGGCAGGACTGTACAGGAGAGCGCAGAAGGCTTCATGTTTTGCTTGATACGCAGTTGTTTTGAACTTCGTGACTCCTTGGAATTTGGATGTGTTCCTGGCTTGCTCAATCCTTGCCGCACTTCCCAAGCCTTGCCTAACTTGGTCAGGGATCTAAGTGCACGGCCCTCCAAACCTGTGGGAATCCCTGGTCCTAGTGCTTGTCTGACTTCTGGCACCGCGTCAAGGAGATTGAGCCCACACTGGGAATGGGGAAGGAGAGTGAAGTATGGGCAGCCGTGAGTCAGCACCAGCTGGTCGACAGGAGCCGTACAAATTGCACGTGCTTTGTCTCAGTAATTGAAGTTCTTGAAATATATCTTGGGGCAGTAACCTAGGACAAAGGAAGTTATGCCCATGAAATCGTGACTGTTTTAATAAACTTAGAAGCAACCTAAATGGTAAGAATAAGAGGTATAATTGATATAAAAGCATAATAAGTTATGCTTTATTCACTTGATGGAGTACTATACAGGAAGTCCCCAGGTTACAAACAAGATAGGTTCTATAGGTTTATTCTTAAGTTGGATTTCTATGTGAGTTGGAACAAGTACATCTGCCTATTACCTGGACCAGCCTTTGTTCAAGTGCAGGTCATACACAGTTAGATACTGTGTCCACCAGGTAGAAGCTTACCTAAATCACCTGGAAGAAATCGTTCTGACATGTAGGCTTGCTGTCGCTAAGCTTTGCAGGATGGTAAACCGCATGCTTGTCTTCAGGGTCCTGTACCAATCTTGCTACTGTGGGGCTGCTAACTCCCTGGGACTCACCCCTGTCTGGAGGGAGCTAAGAGAATGACCTACTGCTTCTGTGACAGCAGGTTGTCCCCAGCAGGGTGCAGAATTTCTGAATCAGGAACAGAAAGGCATGAAGAAGAGTCTTAGAGCCTTTGAACAGGCCAGTGCCTCATTAGCTTTTAACTTTCTACCCACTTTCCTGGCCCCTGGTCTGTTACTCTGGTTTCTCCAGTAGGACTCCACGTTCCTTTAAGTGGAGCCTCATGTCCTCGTGGTCTGTGCTCCACAGGCCAGGAGTGAGCCCAGCTTGCCCTGGGCCTCCCTGTGGGCCTCACCTCAGGCTGTCTTCCCCTCTTGAGGCTGAGGGCATCTCCTGTGGGGAGGATGCAGTGGCTCCCTGTTTCAGAGAGAGAGGGTTGAGAGGGGATAGGTGTCCCCTCCTCTGCACTAGGACCCAGCTGAGCTGACCCCTCTTTGTTGCATTGCTGCTGATGCGTGGTGCTCTTAGCTGGCCGTTGGTTTCCATGCCTTCTTCTTCAGGTTCCCGGGGTCAGCATTTTCTTCCTATGCAGGTTCACTCTAGAAGAGTTTTGGCAGTGGGAAAACAGGGAAAACCCATGTTAACCTCATCAGTATCTCCAGTGAAGTCTGAGGAGGAAGAGGTAGGAATGATTGGTGTGAAATGTTACAGTAGAACACTGTGCCGGTCTCTGTTGTCACCCGTTCTTGCAGACGGTGAGAATCAGATGTTCTTTCTCAGCAACATCATGGACTGCACTGCGGAGACACTGGGACTGGAAGATGTCCTTTGGGAGCGAGGCAGGCAGGACAGGGTAGGGAAGGGCATCAAACTGCAGACTGGTGTGAGGTCACCTCAGGACAGTTGAGGGTCTGACAGGCATTCCAGCTAATGGTCAGGTGGGCTCACCTGCTGACCCAAGGAGTGTGATAGGGAAAGTGAGAGGGGCCCTGGGTGCCTCAACCTATTGAGGGGACTTTCTGCCTAGAAGAAATACAAGTGGCACCTCTGACTCCATGGACAGCCAGGGCGAGGCTTAGAGCTTAGGTCAAGGCTGTGTGGACTTTAGGAGGCTCAGCTGTAAAGAGCTGTGCCTCAAAGACTCCCCCAGCAACTTGCGGACATGCTTGGGGGAGGATGGGGGAGGGTGTAGAGGCTGGGGAGGGCCGGGCAGGCGGCCGGGTCCCCTGTCTCCTCTTCTCCAGCACACTGAGGTTACTGAGGCCCCGGGGCCTCATCAGAGCCAAAGTGAGGAGTGCTGGCCCTTCCAAGGCTGCTGCCTGAGTCTCAGCCTCTGACTTCCCTAACTCTCTGCCTTTTCATCCCAGAGCTAGGCTTGATCCTGCCTAACCCCAAAATGTAGATCAACACAGTGGTGCTTGAGAGCAACAGCAGGGTCAGAAATGCAGCAGAGGGGGTTAAGCTCGAGGCTCTGGGCTGCCCAACCTGGGGCCCAACGAGTGCCAGGTTCAGCAGACACAGCTCCAGATCTAAGGCCACCCTACCCACCTTTGGCCCTCGGGGCTGCAGAGGGAAGTCTTTATCCAGAGAGGGGCCACTTGGATTGGGCAGGCACAGCAGGGGCAGGGAAGGGGAAGGCATAACAGGTGCAAGGGAGGGAGATTATGGAACAAAGGGAAAACCCAGGCAGGGTGAGGTCTGGAGGTGAGAGGTGTCCTGCCCTTCCTGCAGCACTCTTACTGCCATGGGGGGAAGATGCACCTTATTTATGGTTGTAATGGGTACCGTGAGCCCGCAGTAAACACACAACGATGTGTGGACAGACTGTGTTTTGAGCCTTAGGCCTTCCTGCTATACTGAGAGCACAAAGTTGACGAAGCTGATTTGATTGACGCAGGTAAGCAATGTGGGAGCCACAGTCGTGTAAACTGTTCTGAGTAGTCAGGAGAGTTCTGTCTTTTCACCATGCTTTTGTTTAGCTGTGGAGCAGGCCTTTTAGACAAACTTCAGTGGCCTAAGAAGTTAGGATGTGGAAGAAGATTCCTATACATGCAAACCGCAGGCATTAATGAACTTCTGGAATTTCCTTGCTGAGAAGGATGTGTGTGTGCTTGTGGCTGTGGCTTTTGGCTAACTGTGTGTTCTACTAAGCCTGCTGTGCAAGGCTTAGCTCATCACTAGAATGTTGGCAAGCTGGTCTCAGAAGCACAGCGACTGGGATTGTCGAATGAGTTCCCCTTGCCCACTCTGACCTTCCTAGAGGGAGGTTTAGGATGGTTTGTCTGAGCTGCTGTCGGAGGAACAGCCTGTGTGAGTTGCTCACAGAGAGGCTGCCAAAATGTGCACCTGAGATCCAGGAGGGGCATTAGAGGTCTTCTACCCCCAGAGACGTTAGGACACTTACCCAGGACTCACTATTAGCAGACTCTGTCCCTGAAATTTGGTGGCTCTGGCCTTCAGCCTATTCCTTTTCTCGAGGCCTCCATTTTATTATCTTTAGACTGGGAAGGTGAGCCAAAGTCTCTCTGAGTTCTGTGGCTGTGTGTAATCCAGTGGCAGAACGAGGACAAGACTTCAGGAACTTGGACCTAGATCCACTCTCACTTCTTCCCTACGACATATCTAATGATGTGACATTGTCACTAAGGACCTGAACTTTGGAGTTAGAGCCTTGGGTTCAAACCCAGATGATAATAGGTAGCTGTTACTTAAGAGCTTTGAGACCTTGGCTGTTACTCAACTTCTAGGTCCTTCCTTTATCTTTAAAATGAAAGTAATACCTTACCTATCTTATAGAGTTACTTTGAAAACAAAAGTAAGCTTAGATAAAACCCTCAGTATAGCACCTATCTCCCAGTAAGCTTTCAAATAAATGGGTTGTTTTTATTAGTGACAATTGGTTTGTGAGTCTTAGTCATTTCACTTGTCTGGACTTTAGGTTTCCTTTCCATGAAACTGGAGCGTTGGATTGGATCAGTGCTTTTCCAACTTTGGCGTCCCCAAGGAAGGTTGAGAAAGAGCTAATATTCTTTTTTTTTTTTTTTGAGACAGAGCCTCAAGCTATCGCCCTGGGTAGAGTGTCATGGCTTTACAGCTCATAGCAACCTCCAATTCCTGGGCTCAAGCGAGTCTCCTGCCTCGGCCTCCCAAGTAGCTGGGACTACAGGCGCCCGCCACAACGCCTGGCTATTTTTTTTTTGTTTTGGTTGCAGCCGTCATTGTTGTTTGGCAGGCCCAGGCTGGATTCAAACCCGCCAGCTCAGGCGTACGTGGCTGGCGCCTTAGCCCGCTGATCCATAGGCGCCAAGCCAAGAGCTAATATTCTAAGGGTAGAGAGTTGGGGAATAGCCTGTGGCAGCTTGCAGAAAGCTTAGCATTTCTTTGAAATCCTATATTTATTTGCAGAATCTACTTACATTGGCATTCTGTACAATGATATGAATATATTGATTTTGATATAAAAAATCTTCCCCCAAATCTTTGAGTGAAGTTTACATTCCAGAATGGGGCAGCCTCAAGTGTCTCCAGAGGGCACACAGCTGCACACCTTTAGGATGGAGATGGGATTGGACAGTTTCAAAGGTTTCCTTCCTCCAGCTCTGATGCTCCAGGTTCACAAAGTGGGTGAGTCTCGTCCACAAAGGAAGTTGTACCAAAGAATCCTGAAGGAACCTCAGAGCAGTGGGCTCCCTGTGTCTCTGTCCCTGTTCCTGGACAGGGCAGAGTGGAAGTGTGGCCAGCAGAAGGATGGGGAAAATGCGGCCCTCTGGAGTGAAGCATGGAGAAGGCTGCAGGAGGAGCCTGACTTCTAGCCCTTGCGCTGATCCACCTAGTAGGGTTGGGTTGTAGCCCTCCACCACCCCAGGTAATTTCCGGCAGACACTAAGTCATTGTCCCCATTCACATCTGGAGTCTGTTGCAGGAGGGGACTTTATATCACAGGCAGCTGGTGAGGGCAGGGAGTAAACCGCATGTGGAGACCTAGGGCTTGTCACACTGCCAAGGCATCCTACTGCAAGTTCTGATGTAGCCCCCGAGGCCGGGGTCTGGGCTTGTGCCTTGCTTGTGGGAAGAGAGTCCAGGGATCCTGGAGAAGGGCAGCAAGCTTTTGGGGGAGAACTCAGAGATTTCTGGCCTGTGAATGGGAATATCTTAATTATCGTCTGAGAATATCACTGTGCATGGGAGATGTTATCTGCTAATGGCAGTGTCATTTCTGCATAAATTTGCCAGAGATTAGTCAATATGCATGGTCTCTCCCTCAAGCAAGAGGGATTGAAACGAAGTCACTTATTTGTTCAGTACAATATAAGGGGTTTTCCCTGGGCAAGGGATTGGTGCCTTGGTCAAATTTGTTCTGTGCACATACCAGGACAATAAAATGCAAAGGGACATCAATGCGTTTGTTGCACTGGAAATTCCCTGTTGGGCATGATATTTACTGTAACAAGTTTTGAAATAACTTGGTAAATCCTTACTGAGCATTTTAGCAAATGGATTCAGGATTTCAGCTCAGAAGGACTAGATCCCAGCACTATTTTATTAACTATATGACCTTAAGCACATCACTGGATCTTTGAGCCTCAGATTTTCTATCAATAAAATGGGGTTATAAAATGTCTCCATATGTTGTGAAAGTGAAGTGGGACCTTGATTAGGAAAGCTTTTCCTAAGTTGTTAGATCAGCCGTTAGATGTGTCTATTAAGTAAAAACACTTTTGGTAATAATAGCTTAAAGTGTTGCTGTACTCCAGGCCCTCCACAGTCTAGTCTTAACTTAATCAATTTATTGACTATATTTCTCAAAACTCCTCTCAACCCACCCCTTTACCAGATGAGTTTCCACCATCTCCCCTCTCTATATGGAGGACTCACCTGCATAGATTGCCTGTTTTCTATGCCTTACAAACGTGAGGGATCCTTCTGGACCCTAATTTCCTCACCTGTAAAATAAGGGAGTGAACTAAATGATTTAGGTTTCTTCCATCCCTGGGATTCTGTGACCCAGCCATATTTCAGGGTGCAGATGGTGAGCCAGAGTTTGGGAGGATCTGTAATAAGTAACTGATACAAATAAGCCAACTTGAGGGCATGAGTTAATCTGTTATTTGTGGTAGATAGGGTAATGTTTGTAGCAATATTTAAATAGACTAGACTATTTAAGTGGATGTGATACCTCTGATTCTTTATCATAAAGGCTATTATCAAATAGTTATCATTTGTGGACTGCTTTCTTCCTGTGCCTGGCATTGTGAGACATTACTTCGCATTTTACAGTTACAATGTACTAGGTATTTTCTGCATCTACTTTGTGTTATCACAGATACTTGAAGTTGCCTCTAGTCGTGCTTTACAGATGGGGAAATAGAGGTTTAGAGAGGTTAGGTAAATCACCCAAGGTCATCTAGCCAGCAAGTGGCAGAGGCAAGTCTGGCGACAAAGCCTGTAATGAGATAGCTCCACCAAAGTCCACTTGCAGTCACTACTGTGCTTACTGGTAGGTATGGTTTATTACTACTGTCCTAGGACTGGTGGTTACCCTAGCTGTGTTTGTGATACAGTTATGGACTTGACCCTGGAGTAGGAATTGGTGCTCTCTCTCTCTAGCTGACACAGCCAACCTGACAATTGTATGGGAAAACCCAACCAGATTTTAGCACCTTCCCTCCTCTGGCATGTCGGTACCACCCAGTCTCAAATTCCTCTTCATTCCCTTCCTTGTGCACCTGCCTTCTTCCCCCAGTAATAACCAAGGGTGGAAGGAAAACTAAACATCCTTAACACTGTTTGCCAGGCTTTGGGCTTCAGCCAGAGGAGGCAGATTGTACTGATGGGTGTAATTAGAAAACAACCACAGACTCGCTTCTCAAATCCTAGAGCCCGTAGGAGTTGATAAACATGGTTGGCTCATGCCTCATTTTCCTGTGCTGTGTCACATGGGGAACAGAAGTATCCCCAGGTTTCTCAGGGAGGGAAGCTTGAGCCAACCGTGGATGTTCTCCAGCGCCAGGTGGGTGGCGCTGCTGCTCCTGGCCGGAGCCGTCCTCACCCTAGGCTCGCCCGTGTGGGCGCCCACGGCAGCTCCTCTGGCCAGCAGTGCTCCCTGCTGCTCCTCAGAGGCTGTGCCAGCTGAATGCTTGAGGCTCTCATGGAGAAAGGAGAGCACCCCCAGAATGCTTCCTGCTCTCTCCTCCAATCAACCAGGCGGTAGTCGAGCCACAGAGCTAATGTTTGCCCAGGAGAAACAGGCCATGGGGCCTGGCAGCTTCCCTAACCCGTGCGGAGGGGACAGCCAGGCCTGGACGAGCCCCATCACAGTCCACTTGCACCTGTGTACTCAGGACCTAAGGGCCCTCCTGGAACAGTGTCCTCTGGTCTTGTCCCCTCAGGACATCCTCACAGAACCAGCTCCCTGCAGAAAGCCATTCCAGGAAGAAGGAATATCCTTCCTGCAGCTGCCCCGGGAAGCCTGTGACCTGCAGAATCACAAGGCACTCTTCCTTCTCGGGCCTTCTTGACAAAGTGGGATTTCCTAGGCTTCTCTATGAACCAGCGTTTGAGAGGGGGTGGGCAGGGCAAACTCCTGGCATGGAGAGGTGACCCTTCTCTTTACTCCTTCTGCTCCCCCTTTCTGGCCCTCAACACACTGACCCTACAACACCACTAGCATGTCCTACAGCTGTGGGCTGCCCAAACCCACACGCCTCCTCCCCAGATGCCTGTTTCAGAATAACTCTAATTACCAAACGCTGGCTGAATGGGCAGGGGGAGAGGAAGAATGAAGTGGTTGAAAGACAAGGAGTATCTTCTGTTTACTTTATGAGCAAGTGATCCTCCCTAACATCCTGCCCCATTAATTTTGTTGTTAATATTTGCCTCTCTGCTAAGGGATTAATGAGCTCTAAGTCACTTAGTCTGATGTCTGACACATAGTAAATGCTAAGTAAACAGTGGCTATTACTGGTTCCCTCTTTCTCCATTTCTCTTGGGGTTTCCCCTCAGCTCCTCTGGCCCCTGCACTTCTCTAGACAGACCGCATCAAATCAGAGCGTCTGACCTGGGAGCTGGCCAGAGGCCGAGGACCACTGGGGTCCCCTAGGTGACCATCCCTGGCACCAGTCCAGTCGTCAGAATCTTCATGGCCTTGAAGATGCTATGCGTCTTGAGGACTGTGTGCCGGCCCGATTAGCTTGCCAGGCCTGTGAAGCCCTGTGTGGTGGGCCTAGCAGCAGTCTCTGCTGGTAAGTAGGGCTTTGCCTCCTCTCCTGGGGTCCCGCGGCATCTTGTGCCTGCTCTGGGCTGGGATCCCCCTGCTGGAACCTTTCTGACCTGCCAAGTGTCCTGTGGGGAACTGGCAGCTGTTCTAGAGACAGAGGTGTGCTAGGCCAGGAAGGGTTCAGAGAGACCTTCAAGGCCATCTAGAGAAAGAGGATCAGAGAAGAGAAGACACTTTCTTAAGGTCACACAGCTGGTTAGGATAGAGCCCCAGTGAGCACCAGAGTCACTGCCTCTTCTGTGCCATGGCACCCCCCGTGCTGTTTCCTACTTTCTCCTGTGGCCCCTCCTTGAGCAAAACTTCCTTCAGTCCCCTGTATACTTAAACAACAACAACAATAAAAGCAGATAGATTGCGTTCCTAGTCTGTGCCAGAGACTAGCCCGGGGCTGCTTTTTATGCATGTTGCTGACTCTTATAATAGGCAGGAGGGTGTTAGGAGCAGCCCCAGTTTATAGATAGATAAATGAAGACTTTGGGAGACTGTCACTTGCCTCCGGCCAGGCAGGTCAGCCGTGGACTGGTCTGACTGCAGAGTGGCCTGTTCCCTCCCACCTGGCTTCTTGAGGGTGGAAGCCCGGAGCACTGTTCCTGTTCCCCAAGTTGGTTTCCTGGACTCTGCTGGACTGAGGGGAGTGAGTGCCCCTAATTCAGTGCTCACACGGAGCAGCTCAGGGGGGTTGATGACCTGAGAGAGGCGGCGAGGCATTTGAGAAGGGGATGAGGGTGATGGGGTTCAATAGACCGAGCTTACTTCTGTAGGGCTGATACCTGGTCATGAAATGAGTGGACTTTAGTATTGCCAGAATGTGCATTTTGCAAATTTAGTTACAATCAGGGTTTTGGTTCTGGCTTTGATTTCTTTTGCATATGACTTTTATTGTAGAAAGCTTCTCTCAGCCTGTTCTTGTTAAATCCCAAATTAAGCAAGAATCCCAGCAGGAAGAGAGCAGCTGCAGGAGACCAGGCCTTGCTCTTTCACACTGTGTGTTGGGGGGTGTTGGTTTGATGTGATCTGTGTGTATGTGTGAGTTGTGTCCCCTTTTAAGAAAATTTAAAAATAACTCTCTGCCAAAGATGTGGGCACTTGATGCTGTGTTGCTGAGCAGACAAGCTCCTCCCATCCGTGGTCTGCTGCTCTGCTGATGTGGCCTGGCTGACGTGGGCTGCTTGTCCTGCTGGTCCTGCCCAGACCCTCCTTTAATGTGTTTTCCATGAGGAAAGGCCCAGGAAGCCACGAGGAAGGAGAGGCTGCCCGGTGGCTCAGGGAAGAACTCAGCCGTGAGGGACAGGAGTGGGCCAGTTTTGTATGCTTCCATGTGGGAACCTGGGGACCTGGGTCCAAGTTTCCTGGGCATGCCAGCAGGAAACCAGAGAGTATATCCAGGGCAGGGTGTGATTATGCCCCTTTCACTGCCGGGAAGACTGAGAAACAATAGAAAGAGATGCACAAGTTACTTGGCAGGGTTAGAGATAGGAGTAGCATCTGTGTATCTGGAGCTAAATACCTATAGGCTCCGGAGATTTCTTAGAGTGTGATCTGTTCACCTGCCCCTTTCTTTGCATTCTTTCTCTGATGTTCTCAGGATCCCTTCCCTATACAACAAAATTAAGCACGTCATAGTTTGGAAGTGACTCCTTATGATTTTTAACATGAATTTCTAGTCACGCGTGCATTCTACAAATATTGATTGAAAACCTGCTCATCAGCTCACTAGTATTCTAGGCCCCTGGGCCCTGCGACCTGGCCTGGCTGTGTTCCTTGGGGAGACAGCTGTGAATCAAATGACCACACGACTGCAGTCTGCCAGCCATGATGTGTGGGATGAAGAAAACAAAGGATTTGATGAGTGCTCTTAACATGGGTCTTGGCCTGGTCCCAGGGAGACAGAAATGTGTGGTCACTGTTTCCAATCAGCCATTTTGTACTTGGGCAAACATTTTGTTTTTGTTTTTGAGCCCAACTATAGGAATTTAAAAATTGTTTTTCACTTAAATGTCCCTTAAGCTCCACTCTGTGTGCTGATCTTCTGGGATTATCATTACCATTGATATGTTAGCCGTCCCTATTTGCTTAGTGTAACCCACAGGTTTGACACTTTGCATGTTTTTGTCCAAGTTATTGTGTTGGTTCTGTCCGACTCCAAATGGCTTTCCAGTCCTGTGGTGTACGAGGGGCCTCTGTCCAAAAACACTTAGATCTGGATTCACTTTCAGATGGCGAACAGCATTGGTTTTTGTATTCCTTTCTTCCTTTATCAGCCATAAAATATTCTAATATCTCCATGTGCAAGGTCTTCCAGAGTCTGGGCTATGTATTCCATCTTGACCAAGGACTTAATTGACTTAAAGGTATTCTCTCCATCAGTTTCCATCTCAGGCTTCAAATCCCTCTGGTCCACAAGTGTTCAGCTATTCTCTTTGAAAGAAAAGGTGGAATCAGGCCTGGTACCTGTAGCTCAGTGAGTAGGGTGCCATCCACATACACCAAAGCTGGTGGGTTCATACTCGGCCCGGGCCAGCTAAACAACAATGACAATTGCAACAAATAAATAGCTGGACGTTGTGGTAGGCGCCTATAGTCCCAGCTACGTGGGAGACTGAAGCAATAGAATTGTGTAAGCCCAACAGTTTGAGGTTGCTGTGAGCTGTGACACCACAGCACTCTACTGAGGGTGACATACTGAGACTGTCTCAAAAAAAAAAAAAAGAAAGAAAGAAAGAAAAGAAAAGGTGGAATCAAATAGGTCTTCATGCTCTTCCTCACCTGTTCCTTGAAACTGCACACCAGTACTTACATAAAACCACTTTTCCCTTTCTTCTTGTGTATTTTAAGAAGGGTAGAAATGAGAGTGGGTAGAGAAGCTAACGTGATGGTCCTCAGAGTGTGCCCTGGGCATCCTTGTGTCACTGGATGAAGAGGATCTGGCTGCCTGTCACTGTCAGCCAATGTGCAGAGATGGGGATAGGTCCACCAAACTTTATGTGTCAGAAGGCTGCGATTCTGGAGAACAGTGAGAGTAGCCTTTCCAACACTGTCTGTTTTTTCATTTCTAAAATTAGAGTTCCATACCTAATAGTTCAAAGCAAAGACCACACTAGCCCCTAATCCAAATAATAATCAGCATAACTCAGGGACCTATTACAATATTCCAATTCAAAAGTTAATCTCCTAAATCAATCCACATAAACTACTCAAGATAGGCATGTTTAGGGTGGGACCTAAATTTACAAAATAGTAAGAATGGGAGAGGAGACAGAGGTGAAGGTCAGGCAGGCCCTAAACCCACCAGGCCAGCGTGTCACGTCTGCCCTAGCCTGCCTGACTCCATCTTATTCTCACAATATGCGGGAATGTGTGCTTTCACGTGGGGGCCCCGGAGACTTTCAGGGGCCCGTGAGGTCCAAACTTATGTAGGAAGACATCATTTGCTTTCCTTCACTCTCGTTCTCCCTCAAGTGTACAGTAGAGTTTTCTAGCTGCTGTTAAATACTGTGATGCCACAATAGACTAGTTGCAAAAGTTGGTATTAAAATTTAGCTGTCTTAAGCCAGATATCAAAGAAATTTATAAAAATGAACTACAACTTTTTTTATTATACAATTCTTTGTTTTGGAAAATACATTGTTTTTCTTAAAAAGTTATGTTGGCTCAGTGCCCCTAGCTCAGTGGTTAGGGTGCTGGCCAAATACACCGAGGCAGGTGGGTTCAAACCTGGCCCAGGCCTGCTAAACAACAATGACAACTGCAACAACAACAAAAAATAGCTGGTTGTTGTGGCAGGCGCCTGTAGTCTCAGTTACTTGGGAGGCTGTGGCAAGAGAATCACTTAAGCCCAAGAGTTTATGGATGCTGTGAGCTGTGATGTCCCAGCACTCTACCAAGGGCGAAATAGTGAGACTCTGTCTCAAAAAAAAAAAAAAAAAAAAAAAAGTTAACAGGCCAGGTGCAGTGGCTTATGCCTGTAATCCTAGCACTCTTGAGAGGCTGAGACAGGTGGATTTGCCTGAACTGAGGAGTTCAATATCAGCCTGAGTGAGAGCAAGACCGCATCTCTACTAAAAGCAGAAAAAAAACAAAACTAGCTGGGAATAGTGGTGCATGCTTGTAGTCCCAGCTCCTCAGGAAGCTGAGGCAAGAAGATCGCTTGAACCCAGTGAGCTATGACGGCTCTGCACTCAACAGAGATACTCTGTCTCAAAAAAAAAAAAAAAAAAAAGTTATGTTAACATATAATGGACTTATTATTGATATTTTATAATGAATTAATATTTCCCAGTTTTGATTTCCAATATAGTAAATATTTGTAACTGTAACTCACAAATAAAAGTTCTTTGGAATCCTCACTAAGTTTTAAAAGCATAAAGAGCCGTGACCCTCAGGGCAGAGAAGGTAGAGGGTCTCTTGGGAGAACATCAGCTCCTCAAGAATCAGACATGACCTGATGGAAGAGCTTAAATTGATGGCATTGCTAATTCAGATGTCCACAGTCTTTCCCAAGGTGTGAGCTACACAGGATGAGCGATTCCTTTGGAACTTTGAAAATACTTTCTCCTTGTAGCCTCACTTTAGAGATGCGCTCCCAGGACAGTTGCTGTGGTTCTCCGGGGCCATCAGACCGGCATGGTGGGGTCTGGTGCTCATTGTGAACACAGTCTGTGGGGCCCTGGCTCCCATCTCAGCCCGAAGCCTTACAGGAATCACAGCACAGGAGTTCTCAGTCCATCTGTTCTCTGAGCTTGCCTCTGACCCTGGGGATCGTAAACAGGGCTTCTTCAGCTCTGGGAAGAAAAAGCTGGGTCTCAGGAGGCAAATGTCTCATGAGCCCTGGGCAATAATCCCAGGCCAGATGTACCAAGGGTCGGAGCGGCATTCCAGGCCAGATGTGGAGTTGGGAGAGTGCCCAGCCCTTGCGAGTGCTCAGCTCTCTGCTTGCTCCACACTCAGATTAGAATCTGTAGCTCCAAGCAAGTCAAAACCTGTGAGCTTCTACCGTGGCTCCCCTAGGACTCCATTGCAGCGGCAGCCAGAGGTTTCAAAGGTCACACCAGCTGGGCGGGTGGGAACAACAGATCTCCCAGGCCGGGTGAAGTTGGCTGCCCAGAGGAAGGCAAGTTGCAACATCTGCAAGCAGAGTCAGAACAAAAGCCCCTTAACTTTTTTGGTCTGGTCCTTGGCTCTGGGGTGTCCCCAGCTCTCCTTCACTTTCCGTTCTCCGCTGGACCTTGAACAGGAATGTCTGCAGGACGGTGGTGAAGCGTGGCTGTCTCGCGGCCTGACTCATGTGAGAGCTGCCAGGGAAGAGGCCACGGTAAGGTGTGTCCCATTCACTGGTGTGGCCCTGCCCTCTTTGCTCCGGTGGGTCACAGCAAGTCAGCCTGGCACAGCTGAGGAGCAGCTCACTCCTGGATTAGTTACAATTAGGGAATTTGTCAGGATTTGAGTGCATTGCAGAGAGGATTAAGGTGGGGAGAGTGGAGCTGTCAGTGCCTGGGGCACTCGCACTTGGGTTTCGTTGCCGCGTGTGCTATTGGAGGGGGGGTCCTTGCAGACTTCAGAGCCTGTTTGGGAGCCCCTACCTGCAGGGGGGGTATGGTGTTTCCATGATGCCCTGCAAACTGATAAGGCACTTAAAGACAACAGTCACTGAAGTGGGTCCACTTGGGTAGGAAAGAGGCACTGACTTCTCTAAACTTGTTCTGCCATATAACTTGATCCCTTTTTTTTTTTTACTTTTTTCTAAATCTTTTTTGCCTCAGAGTAGCAATATCTTTTGGCTATGGTTGAAAATGTTCCTTTCTAAGTTCAAAGACGATTTAAAGTGCTTTTGATCAAATTAAAGTCAAATTAACTCAATGATGCTTCAAATGATGAATAAATGATGTTACTCATGAAAACCTTACTGGAGGTGGGCTTTGGCCCAAAAATCATTGAGGGGGTTGAGTGGGAGGAGCTCCCAGCTCTTCGACCACTGTTCTTTTAACCCCTCCCCTGTTTCTTTCCTTTGCTTACAGAGAAGTGAATAAATAATCTTGAGTTTAACTGGTATTAGATGAGACCCCCTAGCCAGTGTGTTTGAGTCCAGCCACTGATTATCACTCTGCCAGAAGAGAAATTATTGCAGAAATCACCCAGCCTCTCCGGTTTTCTTAATTGGAATACAGTCAACAGGCTTGATGAGAGATTAGAGAGGAACAATGGATGGTTTGGTTTGATTTATTTTGTTATTAATTTTTTTCCTGATAGAGGATTCCAAATATGCCGGTAGCCATTAATTGTGTGGCAGGAATCTGTTTATGCTGATGATGGCAGTGGGCGGGGTGATGGGCTGAGGGTGAGCAAAGCTGTTTGGTGTGATTGACCAGCTTGGGACTTGGCTCTGGACTGTCCACGTGACAGTTGAGTAACTCTCCCTGAGAACCTCCACACAGTGGGCTAGATGTTTCCTTGTCGTATTGCTAGATGGGCTAGATGTTTCCTTGTCGTATTGACTCGCGGTTCCTTGAGTAACTCACCCTGAGAACCTCCGCACAGTGGGCTAGATGTTTCCTTGCCATATTGACTCGCAGTTCCTTTTGTTACCTGAAGCCCAGCTTCTGCTAGGGATGGACGACTCCTGTCTAACAAGTTCTTGAAGACAGGCAAATTCCTTTTGACGCAAGCATCTGGGGCCTTTGAGAGATTTAGATGGACCTCAGATCTTGCATCAGAAGGGTTTGTGGAAGGGTCCTCGGCCTCACCTCACCACTACTAGTCCTGAGAGCAGAGGTGGAGAAGAGTCTCATGTCCTGCAAAGCCAGGCCTGAGAGCAGAAAGGGGAGCCACGTTGCCCACCCCCCCTTCCTTGGTGCAACTCCCAAGTTTCTGCCTGTTGCATCTCTAATTACTAGACAGGAAATGCCTCATCTGGGCTTCAGGGGCGTCCAGACAGTCAGTGGGATATGACTTAGCAAGCAGACCTTGATTTGGTTTCCTCTTCTTAGCTATGTGACCTTGAATAAACATAGTCAGTTTTCTGAGGTTGAGTATCCCGACTTCTAAAAGAGTCATAATCAGAACTGCTTTGCAGGGCTGTTGGGACTGAATGAGACTGGTGCCCAGCACAGAGCCAGCCCCATGCACCTTGCTCATTAAATGGTGCTGATAGTGTGTGAGAAGCTGCCCCAGGAACACGGGCTCCCTGCCCCCCGACCTCACAGATTCTGCCTCTGCCTCCTACTTCTGTCGTCTGGGAATCCAAATCAGATAGCCTTGCCTGAAGAAGTTGGGCTGGCCTGGACTCCTTGCTGTCCTTGATGAAAGGGGCTGTGTCTTCAGAGTGGGGAGGCTGGCTGCCCTTTGGAAACTGGATGAAGATAATGCCGACAGCTCCCACTATCAAATGCCTTTTATGCCGTTCTTTGTATTTTGTATTTATTCACTGCCATTCAGATCCTCTCTTCAACCTCATGAGGTTGATGTTATCATTCCATCTGACAGAAAAGGAAACCGAGGCCAGGCGAGTTGAAGTACCGTGCCCAGCCCATAGATGGAAAGCAGCAGTGCCCCGGGATGTGCATCAGGGTCTCCAAAGCCCGATCCCTGTGATCTCTGCCCTTGCACCCCAGCCCTCCGCCCGGTCCTGGCTACACGCATGTCTCTGTCACCTCAACCTGGGACAGCAGACGAGGACAGGGAGCAGTGTTCCCTCTGGGGTGTGGCCCTGGGTAGCTGTGCAGGATCCCAGAGCCCCCGCCTTCCCCACCCTGTTACCACCCTCACCTCGCAATTTCACACACGCGTGCACACACAAGCACACCCCACATGTGACTGCTTACTGCTGTGTATACCTAATGCCCAGCTTTGGCACATGGTAGCTGTTCAATAAATAAATGAGGTAGTTTTAATTTTAATTACATTGTTACAAAATAGTCTAATAAATAGTCAATAGATATATTTTAAGTGAATGGACTTATCCTGATTCTTTCCATTCAAATCGTATTATGACTACTTTTAAAGTGGTTCTGCAAACACATATGAAACTATAACAAGATAAATCTGACAAAATGTCCCTTGTTGAATGTAGATGGTGGATATTTGTGGTGCTCATTTTTCATTCTTTCTACTTTTCAGTATGTTTGAGATTTTCCATAATGTTTCTTTAATTTAAAATTTCTATGCCTATCAAATTTGTGTCATTATTTTCCTTATAAATTTGCACTCACATAATTGCTTAGTATTCCACTGTATTTATCCAATTCTTTTTTTTTTTTCTTAGAGACAGAGTCTCACTTTGTCACCGTTGGTAGAGTGCTGTAGCGTCACAGCTCACAACAACCTCCAGCTCTTGGGCTTAAGTGATTCTCTTGCCTCAGCCTCCCGAGTAGCTGGGACTACAGGCACCCGCCACAACGCCCAGCTGTTTTTTTGTTGCAGTTTGGCTGGGGTTGGGTTTGAACCTACCACCCTCAGTATATGGGGCCGGCGCCCTGCTCACTGAGCCACTGGCACTGCCCTATTTATCCAATTCTTGCTATTGGATTTTTAACTGGATTGTTAAAGGTGTATCTAGTTTTTTTTTCTATAAATAATGTAATTAGTGTTCTTATAAGGAAACTTTGGGCTGTATCTTTGATTCTTTTCCAATAATATATTTCTAAATGTGGGATTAGAAAAATTTTTTTTCCAATAATATATTTCTAAATGTGGGATAAGAAAAATTTTTTTTCAGAATATTTTTGCCAAATTCCTTTCAAGAAAGATCGTGCCAACTTATATTCCCTGTAAAAAGCTTTGAGCAACCCATCTCACCATAGTCTCACCAGTATTGTATGTTCTCTTCCTTTTTAAATGTCAGTTTGGTTAGTTTTAAAAAAAATAGCTCGTTCTTAACTTGCACTCTTGGGTTATTAGTGGAGCGAGGCAGTGTTCGTTTGTTTATTGTCATGGGTCTGTGATCAGAAAAGCAACAGCTAGGAATACGGTTTCTCTGTGGTTATCCGAGTCACATCCTCTGCTCATCGGTCTGTCAGGCTGCTTTCTTCTTTGTGAAGTATCCTAGTCCTTTGTTTTTGTGCAAGCATTTTATCCTACCTTATCGTCCGTCTTTAATGTTGTTGCGGCATGTTTTGACATACAGAAAATCTTAAATTCTTTATGTAAGCGGTGGCAGCGCTCAGCTTTTCCCTTTATTCCCCCAGCGTCAGACCCCTTTCCCTCCAGCCAACTCTGAGTGTTCACAGGAAGCAAGAGGGCCCAGTGGGTAAGAACAGGGGCTCTAGCACCAGAGGCCTGAATTCAAACATTCCTGCCCCCTACTAAATGCATAAATTTGGACGAATTTCTTTCTTTCTTTTTTTTTCAAGTTGCTTTCTCTCTCTCTCTCAAAATTTTAAGGAGGTGCAAAGGTTTTTATTACATGGATACACTCTATAATACTGAAGGCAGGTCTCTCAGAGTGCCCACCACCAGGACAGTGTTCATCGAACAAATTTCTTAATCTCACTGTTTCTCAGGCTTCTAATCTGTGAATCAGGGATGATGACCTTATCTATCTGACAGTGTTGTCATGTGGCTATAAAACAGTAAAGTGCATTTCCAAGAGGTGCATCATCATGTATTATTTTTTAGTGGACAGAAGAGTTTGACAAGGAAACTGCTTGACGTTAGGAACTGACAAGTGTGCCATATAAACATATTTCTTTGTGTTTTGGTGCCATGACAGACAAGTAGAATATGTATATGGTTGTAAAACAGAAAAGTAAGCATACTTTCCAATCAATAAGATATTTATTATTCGTAAAATGCTTAGAAAAGCTTCCCACATATAGTAAGTGCTACACAAGTGTTTGATGCTATTTGCAGTGAGCCTGTGACTCTTATCATTTGGAAAGGAATTTTGTTTGTAAAGCAACGCCTTATCAGTGAAAGAGAAAGCTGGTTTTATCAAGCAGGGGATATGCCTTGTTACAGCCGAACCTAGTCACTTTGTTGCTTTAACTTGAACTTCAAGATATATCCCTTTTCCATTTTTATTAGGTATTATTAAATTTAAACCAGCTAATTATATGTTCCAGAGAGCACTGTGGTTTTGTGTCAGTTGACCTGACTCACAGCATAGGACTTAAGCATGTGACTAGATAGCTGAAGAAAATGAGCAGAAAAGCAAAAGCTGGGAATACGGGTTCTCTTCAGCCAGCAGATGTTTGTCCCAGGCCTGGGTGCCAAGGATTTCATGATAAGATGTGGTCCCTACCTAGAGCTGTCCCAGCCTGGTGAGACTCCCACCTGGACTTAGAACCTGAGACAGGGGTACTTGGGATGCATTCCAGGTGATGGCAGCGGTTGTCCGGTGACCTTGACTGGAGTCTGCCTGCCTTGCTCTTCTCAACTGCAGCTGTTTTCCCAGCCTGGTTCTCCTGCCTTTTCTATGGATTTTGAAAGCTCCCCCCAGCTCTTGCCATCTTTCCAACAAATCCCTTCTTTGTTTATGAGAACCAGAGTCTGTTGTTTGCAACCAAGAGCTCAGATTTGTACCTGTAATGATTCTACTTTTTAGAATCCATCCTAAGGAAATCATCAGGAATTCAGACATAGATTTAGGCACAGATAGGCTCATCATGGGGTTTGTTATCATAAAAGATACAGAAACCATCCAATGACCAGCAGTAGGGAGACTGTTATGTAAGTTACACAAACACGTGGTAGAATATTTTAAAATCGGATTTCTTAAAAGCAACCTTCCTCCTTATTTTAAGAAAAGTTGTGGGTGAAGAATAGGAAACAGTTATATATATAATATGCTTTCAACCATGTAAAATATGTGTCTTTCTATATTCATAGGAACAAAATTGGAGGGCGATGCACCACCATTCTGGGTTATAAAAATGAAAATAGGTATTTTCATTTATTTTACTGTAGGTTGTATAGCATGGGGGCTGATAAATCTGGGTTCAATTTCTATTTTTGCCACTTAATAACTGTGTAATGGGGAAGTTACCCCCACCTGTCTGAGCTTACCACCTTCATTTGCAGAATGATGACTTATACTTGTTTCATGGGATTGTTGAGGACTGAAATATATGAGATAATGTATCAAATGCTCGATACAGTGTCTGGAGCATAGTTGGTGTTCATTAAATGATAGTTTACCATTTAATTTAATTTAATTTATTTATTTATTTGAGACAGAGCCTTAAGCTGTTGCCCTGGGGAGAGAGATGTGGCATCACAGCTCACAGCAACCTCCAACTCCTGGGCTCAAGCAATTCTCTTGCCTCTGCCTCTCAAGTAGCTGGGACTACAGGCACCCGCCACAACACCCAGCTATTTTTTGGCTGTAGCCGTCATTGTTGTTTGGAGGGCCCAGGCTGGATTCAAACCCGCCAGCTCAGGTGTAAGTGGCTGGCACCTTAGCTGCTTGAGACAGGCACCAAGCCAATAGTTTACTTTTTTAATATGCTGATATTTTCCAGCTGTGAAACTTAAAGTTGAGAATAACTAAACATGAGAAAAGAGTAGAATGTCAGTGCGTAGTTCTCTCACATCAGCCCTTTTGTTCCTACTAACCTAGCCAGTCCTGAGTTACATCTTGTCTAGTCCCCATTAGGCACTGGACCAGGAGCCTAGGCTTAGAGCAGCAGTTCTCAACCTGTGGGTTGCAACCCACAGGAACTGAATTAAAGGGCCCCGGCATTAGGAAGGTTGAGGACCACTGGCTTAGGGTATTCTTGCCAATGATGCCAACATTTTGCTCTGTCTCCTGGGGCAAGTGACTTGCCTTCTTTGGGCCTCATTTATATGGGAGAACTTAGGCTGGATAAGCTTAAATGCCTCCCTTCTTTGGTAACCTGTGACCTTTGAAGGTTTGTCACAGTTTCCTCCCCAGAGATAGGGTGGCTTGCCTTGCTCGCCTTCTTCCCTTCATTCAGCCACAGCTCTCGCCTCACCTCATCTGAGGTCTTTGCCATATTAACCCCAAACTACCTTCCTATCTTGGAGTCCCAGTGTTCTGCAGCCTGAGAGCACACACATTTCAGGCAAAAAGCAGCTATTACTTCCACCACAAGTGCTTAATCTAGATATCGATTCTGAAGGATTAATGACTGTTATATGCGGATTTAAAATTATTATAAAAACTCTGAAAAACATCCAGTTACTCTGTTCTTTTCCCCAACTACCCCTTTCCTGGGAGAAGAGAACAGTAAAAAGATGGGAAGCTCTTCGTAGGGTTTTGAGGAGGCAGGTGTGGCCCTGGGAGCTGGTGTCTGGGATGACTCCACGTGGATACAGACCCATCTGGGCACCGACTCACGTGACGCCCACACCAGCAGGCGGAGTGTGCCAGTGCCTGAACAGGAGACAGCTCTGTGCTTCATCTGTCTGACCTGGGGCTCTTTTTCCTCTCTGCAGACTATGGGGGATGTGAAGCTGGTCACCTCATCACACGTTTCCAAAGCATCCCTCAGTATGGATTCCTCAAGAGTCGGCTCCATTCCCCTGACCGAGGCCCCTGCCTTCATTTTGCCCCCTCGGAACCTCTGCATCAAAGAAGGAGCCACTGCCAAGTTTGAAGGGAGGGTAAGAGGTGTGCTGGGCGGGTGGGCGGGCTGTTGCTCCTTCTCAACCCTTTTCCTCAGCTGGCAGGATCTAGAAGTCCTGATTTTCTTTTGGACCCCCATGTAGAGTGAATATATGCTGCTTTTCTCTCTTTTGTTCATGCCTGTTCTTTTGTTTTGCCTGTGTTGGAAAACTCAGCGGGTGGGGAGGAACACTCCAAGTTGACTGGCCTGCGGTATTTGGCTGTTAACATGAGTTATGTTCTGGGGCGGTGCCTGTGCCTCAAAGAAGTAGGGCGCCAGCCCCATATGCCGGAGGTGGTGGGTTCAAACCCAGCCTCAGCCAGAAACTGAAAAAAAAAAAAGGAGGGAGGAAGTAGGGATGGCTGCATCCCAGCCCCCAAAAACCCTGACTTTGATTATGGCATTCTGAAGCTTTCTATTAAAAAAAAAAAAAAAATGAGTTATGTTCTGAGTCCATGCTACCTAATTATAGAAGAAGACATGGCCTGGTGGCAGGAGGAGTACAGCTTGGGTGTAAATAGATGCCCTCAAATCTACAATTAAGAACTGTCTGTAACTGTTCTCTCACCTTTGCCCTGGAAGGAGTGTTTAGCTAGATGTTCTATTAGCATTTACTTGGTACCCCAGAGTAGGAAGTGGGAGAGAGGACCCCTTACTTCAAGTTCTGTCACCTTCCTTATCATAAATTGCACTATTTTAAGGTGAGCAGAGTCTTTAAATGCATTCATGAGTTGTGCACAGTATTCTTAAAATATTGGATTTTGTACGTGACAATTTCATTTTTCTTACATTGATGAGATAGTTGACTTTGTAGATTGCATGTGGTGAGTATCAAACTGCTTTACAGCTTACCCCTGACTGGAAGTAACTCCACACAACACCTTGGAGGCAGCTGCTGCAGAGCGCATACGGAGGGAAGATCATTCCAGAGAGATATTCAGACACAGTGTCTGCCCAGCTTGTAGAAAGGAACCCAGAAGGAGAGGCTGTAACAGAAAGTGCTCTGTAACTAATGAGCTGCACGTGTGTGTGTTGGTAGTGAGCGGAGAGCACGGAGAGACCTCTGCATTAGGGAAGGGCCGCCTGGAATGATCCCAGAATAGGGAAGCTGATACCAAAGATGAAGTTGCACAGGGCATGTTCCTGACCTGGTCCTCTCAGAGGAGTGAGAGAGGCAGGTGGTGTTAGCCTGGAGGGATGTGGGCTTTGAGCAGGGATTGTTAGTTATGAGCCTGGACTCCCGAACGCCCCAAGTGTGCAGCTCCCCACAGGGCACAGTCAGTGGTGGTCTGCCTCCAGGGCATGTGACTGACCTTCACTGTCCAGGCCACTTGACTTTGCCAGTAGCCGATCCCTCCCTCCAGTCCCAGGACACATGCTGGTCTAGATGCTTATTCTGCACCAATCCAGTCCTGGTATCAGTCTCAGGATGAGTTTTAAAAAGTGAGTAACTTTGTAAAATTACATCTTCAAGCTCCTTCTCAGGCCCAGGCTGTCCCCGTCACAGCGGGTGAGAATCCTTCCTCCCTTGCCACTGCCACAGTGCCTCTGGCCGCTGTCCTTCCCTCTGCTCTGTCAAGTTGCCACCGCCAGTGGAGGCTCCTGGGGCCTCACAGCTCCTTCTGAAAGGGGCCCAGGTGCCCTCCCATTGCTGCAAAGCATAGTGGACACCACAGATGTGAGAAAGTTATAAAGGCTTGTTTCCTACCATGTTCTGAGCTGGTATTTGGAAGTTGGTTCAAACCTGTGCTTTTGGCTTTTATTGCTAAAAGGAGTGAAAACTTTTGCCTACTCTGCCCCATATCCTTTATATGTCTATTTTTATGCAATGGACTTAATGAACCCCTTCTTTCAATAAAGTTCCTCCTTATAGCAAAAAGATTTGGGTGACATTAAGATGGGACAGTAGGTGCCCCTTCTGGTTCATGCCTTTCCCTTAGAAGCTATAAACTGTGAGCTGTTCATCACTCATAAGTCTCAGTCGCTCACATCCTTCAGAGCTTTTCCACCTGTGTCAGATGTTTTGAGGCTCTCACATGTAATTCATTACCAATCCCCTTTACCCTTGACCTTTTCTATGCTGGGGGCACATGTAGACACTTTCTTGGCAGCTAAGGGTAGCCTAATGACGTATCTGGGCTGAAATTAGCTAGGGAGCTTCTGTGAAAATGCTTGCTTTTCTGATTAAATGAAGAAAGTAAAGACACCACTGGTGCTCTCATATTCCACCCTCCCCTGCTTCCTGCCTTGAATGCAGATGTAATGCCTGGTGTTTAGGCAGCCACATTAGAACCATGAGGCAGCAAGCCAGCACACTGAGGATTGGTTGGAGGCCAGGAGGGAGCATAAAGACTAGCAGCTAAGAGACAAAAACCCTAATGCTGAAAGACTGTCCCAGATTGGCTGCAGTTACTCACACAGGAAAATTTATAAAAAATATTCCTTTTTTAAAAAAAGTTTGTTTTATTTAATTTTTACAAAAGATATTTCTAACTTATAAATGCCTAGTGAGATGCATGTATAGATAATATCTCCATAGATGATGGGAATAAATAGGGGAGAAGACATATCACAGAGAGAACTAAAAACTCATTCAGACCCTTGCCAGTGATGGGAGTGCTTTATTCTGAGTTCCCTGTGGCCCTGTAGTTAAATCATTCTGGAAGAATTCATTCCTCCATGGCTATGGCCATTTGACTTAAACCAAAAGGGCCTAGGGTTTATGAGAGGAAGTTAACCATATGGGTAAAGTGACGGGTTAATGTCCTTAGGAAGCAACTACTGTTTCATTAGAGTCTAGTGAGTTGCCCTAAAATACCTGTTTGTACTTTTACTTGTCTTTTCTTTCTCCTCTCCTCTCCTCTCTCCTTTCCTTTCCTTTCCTTTCTTTTTTTATTGGCTCTATCAGCCCAAAGTCTGGGCAGATTATATTTTCAAAAACTCTTAAAACTCTGTCTTAGTACCACCCTCAGACTCGGGCAGCCAGAGGCCCTGTCCTGAGTCCACAATCTCTCTGTTCCTTCATCCAGCTGTTCCTTCTTCACAGATCAGATGGAGAGGGAACAGCTGGATGAAGGAACAGAGAGATTGTGTCTGCCCAAGGCGTATGCGCATTGAAGCCAACCATCCCTTTGTGCTGCACCCAGAACCCGCAGATTTTGTACCAAATGACTCTGACCATACTCCCAAGGCCGCTTGCTGTGAGAAGACATTGCTAGGCCTGGGTGGCCTGGTCAAAGGGCAGCAGTTTGCATGGGAGGACAGTGAGGTAGGCCGTGAAACTCAGCCATGGGGCTCCGTTGTCCACTCACGTGCCCATGAGGACTTGTGCAGTGCTGCATGTGAGTAGGCTGGGAAGAGAAGTGCACAGGACAGCATCACTGCCTGAAGTCCAGGCCTGGCCTCTGGGATGGCTGGGGGCTCCTGTGTAGAGATGCCCAGAGCCCCACTAATGACAGCTGACTGAAATGCCCCCAGCTGTTTTGCCACCCTTGCTGGTGGCCAGAGTGTGGAGGGGCTGCTTTCCCCACCACAGAGTCAAGTGGTGGGAAAAATACTGAAATTACTAGAGATTTCTTCCCCTCTACCCTGGAATTTATTCTTATCAGAAAAAAAGCAAACACGGTGATGGGCTCTGCCTGTGCTGTGAGTCAGACGAGTAATCCCTTCGTGCCTGTTGAGAAGGACAGCTCAAGTGAGGTTTGGGGTCAGACTGCTGGTCGCAGTGTTGGCTGAAGTGGCTTCATGATGCCTCGTCAAGGCATGTTTATGTCCAGGCTGTGGAGAGCGGAGGAAGGCGCATGAGAAAACCCGAGCCAAGAAAGCGTGAATAATTCCTTGATTTCCACTTTGACCCTTAGTAGGATCCTCCCAATGATATCTTTCTAGCTTACTTCCAACTCTGAGCAGTCAATCACTGTGACTGGTGCCTTGAGAAATTTGAAGGAAGTGTCTGGTTTGTTTTCTGTCCTCAGGAATCTTAATGAGGTGGTTGTGGAGAAAAACAGGTACATATAAAACAGCAGGACATGACAGTGTATAATTAGACGCTTGAATTTATTCAGTAAATAGCGACACTCTGGGAATTTAGAGGAGGTCAAGGCGAGGCTTGGAGTGGCTTGAAAACAGGCTTCCTGCTTCTGACATTGCCCTTCCAGTCTGCCCTTCCTTCTGCGTCAGTGGTTGTCCTCCGTGCGGTCTGACTGTGCCACCTGCTCCTCGCCCTGGAACCCTGGATGGCCCCTGCCGCGCAAAGGTCTTCAGGCTGGAAAGCCTGTTGGGACCAGCTCCGCGCCCTCGGCATCATCTCCTTCTGGCTCACACTTCCCAGTTACAGTCCTGCTCATCCTGCCCTCACCCCCACCCCACCCCCACCACGCAGGTCCTCTGCTTTGGCATCAGTTTTGTGGAGAAAGGGTAAATGACAAAAACATGTCATCTTCCAGAACATTCAGATTGGGAAGGGGTCAGAGTGTGATAGAGTGTATGTGAACGGCTTGCTGGGGCCAGGCATGTAATCGTAGTCATTTTATCTTCCCAACAGGCGGCTTCCGGGGGAGGAAGCCAGGGGCTCAGAGTGATTACAGAACTTGCCTCGGTTATCCCAGTAAATGGTGGATAAGTTTTGGACCTAAACTTGTGTTCTTCACATGGTGCAGTGCCACCCCTGTCACATGTCCCATCTGGTACCTTGGATGGAGTGCCTGCTTCTTTTCATCTTTGTGCCCTAGGAGTAGCACAGTGCCAATGCCTGCCGCATGCTGGGTGCTCGAGAAGTGTCCGGACCCCTGAGGGGAACCAAGGTGGTGTAGTGTCTGAGACTCCAGGGGTCTCGCCAGTCAAGCCCTTGGATCTGGCCCCAGCTTCCTTTCAGGCCCCAAGTCCATTGTGCCGTCAGCGCTCCCTGCCGGCTTCTCGGGGCCCTCGCTCCTCCCGCCCACCTCCCTGCTCCCTTCTCCTCAGGCTGTGCCTGCTTAAAGAACTTCCTCCTTCCTGTCCTCCCAGCCTCCAGATCTGATTTAAATCCTGCTTCCTTTACGCTGCTTTCCTTATGTTTCTTTTTAAAGCATTTTATTAGAGTACAGAAGAGCCATGGCTATAGGATGTGGAATATTTATAGTAATTACATAAAATCATTTGTGACTAATAGCCACAGGAAAGAGTTGACTACTTTGACCTTTACAGACTATTATTCACAAATCATCTCTGTGCCTATAACTTAGTTACAGAAAGAAAAATGATTTCAATTCTCAACTATTTTTATTTATTATTTATTTATTTTTGAGACAGAGTCTCACTCTGTCACCCTGGGCAGAGTGCCTTGGCATCACAGCTCACAGCAACCTCAAATTCTTGGGCTAAAGTTATCCTCTTGCCTCAGCTTTCTGAGTAGCTGGGACTACAGGTGCCCGCCACAATGTCTGCCTAGTTTTTCCATTTTTAGTAGAGAAGGAGTCTCACTCTAGCACAGGCTAATCTTGAACTCCTGAGCTCAAGCAATCCACCTGCCTCAGCCTCTCAGAGTGCTAGGATTATAGGTGTGAGCCACCATGCCTGGCCCTCAACTATTTTTAAAACAAAAATTCAAACAATATTAAAAAGTTCTTTGCCTTGACCCTTACGTCCACTCTCCAGAGATAACAACTAACAGTTGATACCCTTCCAGAAAAGACCTATGCCTGATGCTAACTATCCTTTTACATACACAAGTGGGCCCAGGAGTGCGTACTGATCTGCAGCCTGCTGCTTGGACTTAACATCTTTGGTATTTTTTCTTCCATTAGCACAGAGATCCATCTCTTAGCTCTAATCCTAAACTTTCTAACCCTCAATTGCTCCCAACCCTGAACTCCTATAATATTTATATAGGAGACTCGCTTTTATTCTTCATCAAATTACAATTTTATACTAACTGTGAATGACCTAATCTTTAGTGTTTCTTGGAAAGTAGGATCCCGATGAAGTCTCGGGTCAGACTGCTGGTCTCAATGCTGTTACTGGTCATTATCTTTTTTTTTTTTTTTTTTTTTTTTGAGATAGAGCCTCAAGCTGTCACCCTGGATAGAGTGCTGTGGCATCACCGCTCACAGCAACCTCCAATTCCTGGGCTCAAGTGAGTCTCTTGCCTTTGCCTCCCAGGTAGCTGGGACTATAGGCACCCGCCACAATGCCCGGCCATTTTTTGGTTGCAGCCATCATTGTTGTTTGGCGGGCCCAGGCTGAGTTTGAACCTGCCAGCTTAGGTGTACGTGGCTGGCACCCTAGCCCGTTGAGCCACAGGTGCTGAGCCTCTTTTTTTTCTTTTTTGAGACAGAGTCTCACTATGTTGCCCTTGGTAGAGTGCTGTGGTGTCATAGCTCACAGCAACTTCAAACTCTTGGGCTTAATTGATTCTCTTGCCTCAGCCTCCCAAGTAGCTGGGACTACAGGCGCCCACCACAATGCCCAGCTATTTTTTGTTGCAGTTGTCATTGTTGTTTAGCTGGCCCGGGCTGGTTTCAAACCCACCAGCCTTGGTGCTTGTGGTTGATGCTGTAACCACTGTGCTACGGGCGTGGAGCCCTATCTTTTGCTTCTTCAATGAGAGAGTAGTTGTATTGATCAATAGGATTTCCACTATTGGCTATTTAAATTTAAATTAAGATTAATTAAACAAAATTGAAAATTTAGTTCCCCACTTTAAGTGCTTAGTAGCCCCAGAGTGGCTAATAGCTACCATGTTGGACAGCACAGATTAGTGAACATTTCCATCATCACAGAAGGCCTTTTGGACAGGGCTAATAGGGAACATTCTTATACTTAATTCAGTTCTTATCCTGTATGCTGGTGACTCACAACTAGAAGATACATTAATAATAGCTGTTCCATTCACAATAGAAATATAGCATTAGATTCTTGAGAATTTATTGGGTATCAGAGTCATTCAAAGAAAAAAGTAATCTGTCAGTGAGAGAATGTTTGTCCTCCATCTGCATGGAAGAATGTTAACCTTGGTATCCCAGCAAGCTTGAATGTGCTCCCAGAGTCTCCACAACTATCCATTTCATGTGGCTGGTGGCAGGCTGCCCGGGTGTCACAGATTTCCTGAAGTATTCAGAGAGAAAGCTGTAGAAAGAGAAATGGCAGGACAAGTATTACCAAAACTTTACAACATCAGCAGTTGGTGGCCACTTTGGGTTCAAAATGATGGACTAAATAGATTTATTAACTTCCCTTCCTTCCAAACATGCCATCAAAGTGAATATGAAGAGGTTCAAAGAGGATGAATTCGGAGCTGTGCTAAAAACAGAAAGGGGGCATTAGTGGACAAGAGACTTTCTGGGGACTGCATTGAAGGATGTATCAGCCTGCAGAACTGAAAAGGGCCAAGGCTTCAGCCAAAGCAAAAGCCATATATTTGAGATTAAAGGATTTGAAGATTAGGAGTGGGACACAGGGCAGAAGTCAGGGTAAGTAAAGGAAGGATTTTTTCCTAAACATATATATGGAGAAAATTGAAGCTCTTAGTGTAGATATTTATTAGGATGTAAGAAAAAAATTGTTTTACTTTGCCTTGAAGAGGTAATGCGTTGAATGTGCCATCTCTGTACTTGCTCCAGGGCCAAACCCTCTAAGTGACACCTGCCAGAAGATGTGCCCTGGATGGTACTTTCAGGTCACCCTGAGGGACAGGACTCTGCCTGAGGGGTGGAACACCCATGCCAAGTACCTACATTTGGAAGCTAGTTTTTCAGTCATTGGTGGTGAACAGTTTATTCATGGCCACCAGATATCTGAAGAAAACATTTATGCAATTTAATATTGCTATCAAGAAAAATGTTCTGTGATTTATTTATTTATTTTTGAGATAGGGTCTTGTTCTGTCACCTAGGATGGAGATTAGCAGCACGATCACTGCTCCCTATAACCTCAAACTCCTGGGCCCAAGCAATCCTCCTGCCTGAGCCTTCTGAGTAACTGGGTCTGTAGGCACAGGCCACCATGCCTGGCTAATTTTTTAAAACAGTTGATAGGAATTACTTCTGTAGTTTTTGTAGAGATGGGGGTCTCAATATATTAATTGCCCAGGCTAGTCTTGAACTCCAGGCTCCAAGTGATCTTCTCACCTCAGCTTCCCAAAGTGCTGAGATTACAGGCATGAACCACTGCACCCAGCCTGTTTTGTGTTTTAAATCAACCCATAGACAAAGCTCAGAAGTGTTCACTACTGTTATGTAACAAAAGGTAAATTCTGTAAGTTTTGTTAAGACAAAAGTAGAGGAATGGTAAATGGTAAGGTAGAGGCAGGAAAAGAGAGGAGGAGAAAAATGTAGTGACACTACTGTCCTCATCTTACCCAGTGGGACGAGAAGACATACCACCTAAAGCAAATGGGTCAAATAACAGAGGTTTAAGTGTTACATATGACTTAACACCGTAATGACAGAAGTAAAAAAGGGTCAACTCATGGGCCATGGTTAGCACAGGATCTTTTGTGTTTGGCCAGTGGTGCTCTTAAAAGTTTTAAGCAAAGATTTACAAATGGAAAACTTACAGATATAATTCATGTGCAAATGGCTTTTCTTAAGAAATTAGATCTGGTAACATTTTCACATGGCCACGCTTGTTCAGTGGGGGCTACTTGCTGCATTGAAGCACTTTTTCTAGGTTTACTATATCCCCATCATTTCCAGTCATCTCCAAACACTAAGAATGAAGCCTGTTGCCAGTTGTGACTTTGTTTTTCCACTAGCCATGTCTTTATTCATAATGGGAAGGCAGAAGATGGGCAGGAAGAGCCTCATGACAGTTCTTACCCCAGCCTACCCCTCCCTCCACTTGTATTTCCTGCTCAGCCTCTGTAAGTATTTGAGTTTGTGATCTTGCCATAAATGTCAAGTAGATCTGAAAATCCAAACAGGACCAGCAAGAAGGGAGTAGTGTAGATCAGAGAAGTTTTTCATCATTTGTGGTGCGACTCCACTAACTGCTGTGTAAACTCTTAAGTCAAGGAGTAGATACAGTATATTATCTAGAATTATGGGGTTAATGGTGAGAAGCCTAGGACAATGATTTCAAGGGTAATATCTGGGAAGTGATACTATTTCAGGGAGGGGAAAGAGTAAGAAGCAAAGAAACCTTTTGTCATTTTATACCCTCAATTTCACTTTTTACTTTGTATTGCTTGAATTTTTTAAATAACTTCTGTAAGTTTTATTTATTTGTTTGTTATTATTTTTTGTGACAGTGTCTTGCTGTGTTGCCTAGGCTAGGGTGCAGAGGTATCATTATATCTCACTGCTGCCTCAAACTTCTGGGCTCAAGTGATCCTCCTGCCGCCTAGCCTCTGAGTAGCTGAAACTAAAGGTTCACACTATCATGCCTAGCTAATTTTTCTGTTAGTTTTTTGTAGAGATGGAGTCTTGCTATGTTGCTCAGGCTGATCTCAAACTCTTATCCTCAAGTGATCCTCCCACCTTAGCCTCCCAAAATGCTGTGATTATAGGCATGAGCTGCCACACCTCGCTTGGTTCTGTAATTTTTTTAAAACACGATGATAATGCCTATAAAAAGACTTGATACAGCTATCTGAGTTCAGTGTCCATATTCTAATAGACACATGGTCAAGGTGAATGCACAGTCTGCATTGAAAGAAATGTAGACAGAATCTGGGTATGGAAAAGTACGTAACACTGCATCAAACATCATTATACAACACTGCCAGCAATTACACAAATGGAAATGAAGATGGATTGTCTAAAGTATTTAGATACTGGGAAAACTAGCAAAACATAAGATACCAAGAGTCCTGTGTTGGAGCTGTGAGGAAACAGGTGAGGTTTTCCTTTGCCGGAAGCACTGATTATTGGTTCAGCCTCCATGGGACTCAGACTGCAGAATGTTTGAGGCAATAAAACCATTGATACGCTTTGCCGGGAATTCTGCTTTTGACACTATAATTTAACTCTTAAAGGAAAAGAAAAATAAAACGTGTTACAAAGATATTTCAAGCATTATTTATAGTAACAAAAAAGGAACTAGTTTGTGCTCAAAGGGAGATCATTAAACAATCACGTCAATAAGGTAGATGTTACATCATCACATATTTGTCATATTTGGTAGCTACATCCATAAATGGAAATGTGGAAAGTGGAAAGAAAGGTAGAACAAAGGAACTGTGTGCAGTCTGGTCACAATCATACAAAAGCCATCAGTGTGCTTGCTACCTACGATTGTAAGAGGATTGGGAACCATGTAGATAGAATTATTTTTTGTTGTAAGCTCTTGAAGTGTCTGCGTCTTTAAACTTTCTCAGTGATTGTTTACCTACCAGGGAAAGAAGTCTGGTGCTGTCTACTTGTATCTGTCTCCTGCTAATAAGGCCTTTAGGCTCCTATTGTTTTAACATGTTTCCAATTATCTTGACTGTCTGCCTTGAAATGGAAACAAAGTTGAGTGGCAAAATGAGAGATAAGAGAGACCAGATTAGAGTTTTCTTGCTCTGTGTACTCATAGTGGCCAGAGGGACAGGAGATCCACAGAGACATGGGAAATAGCAGTAAGGTCTGGCTTATTTTTTCACATAGATACATAACAACTTCTGCAGATCCCAAGATGGTCAGGTTTCTTATAATATTCAACTTCCTTCCCACTTTAAATAAAGTTAATAATTAAGACGCTACTTTCATAAAAAATAAGCAACATGAGTTGAGTTTCCTCTATTCTTCAGTCTGAAAATACAAAGAAAAATAGTCTGGGTGCGATACCTCATGCCTATAATCTTAGCACTCTGGCAGGCCATGGCAGGTGGATGGCTTGAGGCCAGGAGTTCAAAAACCTTCTAAGTAAGACACTGTAACTCTACAAAAGAAAAAGTCAAGATAGCCAAGCTTAATAGTAGGTGCTCGTAGTCCTGACTACTCAGGAGGCTGAGGTAGGATTGCTTGAGCCCAGGAGTTTGAAGTTGCTGTGAGGTATGATGATACCACTACACTCTAGCCTGGTGGCCTGGGCAATAGAGACCCTGTCTCAAAACACACACACACACACACACACACACACACACACAGAGAGAGAAAAAAAATAATTGCCCTCTTCAGTGATCTCATAACTAATGAATTATCAATTTTGGTAATAGAAAATTTAACTTTTTCTACTCTGTAAAGTCTTCCAGCCCATTGTATTTTTTTTCCACTGCCATGTTGTGAAAAGGGTATATTCTGAAGGCTACAATTTAGATTTTAATTGTATCATTAACATAGTTGTGGAAAGAGCCCTGGACTGGGTTCTAATTCTTACATGGTTGCCTTAAGACTTCCTACAAACCACCAACCCTCTCTGCATCTCAGATTCCTTATAAAACCATGATGTAGATGATCCTTAAGGCCCTTGAGATCTAAAGTTCTGTAAGTTATATACACATATGGTAGTGTGGGTTCTCTACTCCTGTTGTCTATTTTTTTTGAGACAGTCTCACTCTGTTGCCCTGTGTAGAGTGCTGAGGTGTCATCATAGGGATGAATTTAAGTACTTTGAGAAATCTCAAACTCTTGGGCTCAAGTGATCCTCTTGCCTCAGTCTCCCCAATAGCTCGGACTACAGGCACCTGCCATGACGCCCAGGCAGTATTTTCTATTTAGTAGAGATGGGGTCTTACTGTTGCTCAGTCTGGTCTCGAACTCCTGAGCTCAAGCCATCCACCCGCCTTGGCCTCCCAGAGTGCTGGTATTTGGGGTATGAGCCACCATGCCCCATAACATGTCTAATTTTTATAAAGCACACCTCAGTGTCAGCTCCTGGTAGGTGCCCAGTAACGAGAGTATATTTTTTAGTCTGTAAATTTTCTAAATATTAATCTCTTGCCTCATTAAAGTAATGTTTTGCTTTTATCTGAGATAGATTTTGAGTGTTTGAATATGATTCATTCAACTAATCTTTATGGAGTGCTTTACCATGTGCTGGACACTGTGTTTGCTGTTCAGGGTTTGAGGTAGTGTCTGTGGAGGTCTGGGCTCTTATTTGTGATGACTGCCTTTTTCAGGATCTGCAAATGGCTCCCATCTTGAACACTTTATTATTTTATTCAGTGCCTATTTGTATTGGAGTTGGTGTTGGGGTTTCTTCTGATCACATCTTATTCTTAATAATTTGCCATGTATTTATGTAGCATTTTGTGGTGCATGGAGCCCTTCTAGACATGTCAGGGGGTAGAGAGTGCTGAATATCCCATCTCCAATTTCTCGGCATTTAGGGAAAGATATTCAGAATCAAATGGAGTGAGATGTGCGTGTGGAGGGCCAGTGACTCTCAGGGCACAACCCTCTCCAGGAGAGCTTGAATGAAGAATGAGGCCAGTGCCTAATCAGCTTTGCTATTGACTGCTTGAGGGTTACTGAAGACCTCTGGCCTAGTGTTCCTGGTGCGCCTCCTTCAGCTCCTTCCAGCCTTCATTACTGCAAATTACTGCGAGAGGCTCTGAGCACTTCTCCAGCTAGAAGCCTCCCATGGTTTTGAGTGCAGACTCCTTACCTGGGATTCACCTCTCTCCCCACTGCCCTGCTACCCAGGCCATGCCAGGCTTCATGATCCCTGAACAGGTCCTGGGCTTTGCATTTGGTCTCCTGTCATCCTTTCTGACTGGAGTCTGGACCCCAAATCTATCGGAGTGGTATCCTGGCTCTTCCAAATGTCACCTCTTCTAGACAGCCCATCCTGCTTTTCCTTGTGGTCTCCTTCCTTGTGAATCACCCTGGGCCTTTCTTGCACTGTGTACGTTTGGCTTTATGTTCTGGCTGTGTAGTCGCTAGAATGAGAGCCCCTTGAGGATGATTCTCACTCATCTTTGTTTTCTGCACAGCACCTAGGATGGTACCTGGCCTGTGGTAAATCTTAGCAAGACGTGGTTAGGTGACAGCTAAGCAGGGATGAATTTAAGTACTTTGGGGCACTGTACTCAGCCTGTGATGCTTTGCAAACTTACTTGCTCAGCAGTTTGTTGGTTCTCACAGGGAGCTGGCTCCTCTTAGGACTGACCGTGTGTTCTGGAAGGAGGGGTGCTCTGGGGGGCACATGCCTGGCTGTGGTCTCTAACTTGTTCTGACCTCTGGGCTTTCGTCTCCTCATGTGTGACATGAGGGGGGCAAACCAGACAATTCGGCTGCCCCTTATTGCTCTAACATTCTGTGATTTCATTAAAATAGAACTTAATTCGGGGTGTAGTGGTTTTATTAGTGTCTGAGCACTGGACTCCCTCTGCTCCATGGAAGTTGTGACACTGAAGAAGGCTGACTTGATGGGCAGCATGCAGGGTGATTTAGTTCAGTGGACACTAGCAGTATGCAGGGTGTTTGGTGCCCCTGGAACCAACAGGTGACAGAACCAAGACCTGTCCTACATTCCCAGAATTCACATCCTCCAGTGGCCGGGGCTCTAGGTGCATACCTCCTACACCCATTCCACACACAGCAGCTGTGAGTGCTGGATGCTGCGAGGGAAGGTGTTCGCTGATGCTTATACCACACCTGGTGGCTCCTCCCAGTCTAGATCCTGTCCCCTGCCCCTACTCCAGAACTCTCTGAAATGAAAAAGGTAAGGGATGGGGATGGCGAACACACCTGTGTCCTGACAACTGGCTGAGTAGCGGTGAGGGTGAGTCCTCTAAGAGATGCAAGTCCCTGTTGCCTACCCAGAAAACCGCAGCAGGACCTCAGGCAGGACAAGGTGATGGGGGCAGGCTGGGGTCTGTTGAGAACTGCAGTTTAGATGGCAGGCACCAAGTCCCATGCCTGGAAGGGAGGCCGTCTGTGAAGTGTGAAGGAGTTGGCTCAACCCAGCCCTCAAATGCTGGGAAGCCTGACAGGGGATTGAAAAATGAGCCTGGAAGAGTTGGAGCCAGAAAGGCAAGGAAAATCAAATCAACTCTGGATCCTGATTTAAAAGGCATTAGGCTGAGGGGAGCCAGGCACCTGAACATACTTTCCACAGCCTGTCATTCTAAGGTTGCATCACCCATGAGCAACAGGGGAAGTCGAGAGCACAGGGCCCAGGTCCTGGGCGAAAGCCCCTAGCCCAGGCCAGGCCACCTAGGCACATAGAGTGCCACACTCTGCTGGGCCGGAGTATGGAGGCTAGAGAGGAGGGGTAGACTATTTCTGGAACAGTGCTGTGCCTGGCAATCCCCCACACATGCAGCAAGCCCTGGTACTTGATTAATGAATTATCTGAGACAGAGTTCTCTTGTGATAAAGTCAAATCAATCCCTGCCCCGCCCTTCATTTTTAGCAGTTAGGACCTGGCTGTTTGGGGGTCGGAGCGAAATTATGGACATCTTAGTGCCTGAGTCAGTAGGGGCACTGTGTAGGAGTGCTCCCCAAAATGGGGTCAGGCAGAACCCAGTGAGTGCTTGCAGGCTTCCACCCAGAACAACAGAGGTGAGGCCAAGAAGTCTGCATTTGAACACACTGTCTTGAAACAGCTTATTTTATAAGCCACCATAGTGATAGCTGCTGGTGTCAGGAATTGAAGCAAAGGTCATGACTGCAGGTTTAAGCTGCCCACGGGGAACATGTGGGAAGTGGCTGGACTTCTACATCTTGCCTGATCTTACTTCTGAGAATACAATGTCTGATGGTCTTAGGTCCTGGGCAGGACTATCTGTTGATGGGCTGCTCGAGCACATGGTTGACTCAGAACAGTGGTACTCAGCTCATTTTTTTTTTTTTTAACTATCATCTTCCCAAGGAGCACCCCCCACCCCAGACATACTATGTAACTGTTTATATATTGTGGTGTATGTATATATGTACTTTAAATGTAAAAAGAGCATGATTTTTTTTTTGTTCCTGGCCATGTAAGAACCAATTACTGTCCCCTTAGGGGTAATATCACCCCCTTTTGAGAATGCATCATACTGATGAAATTTTGCATTGCTTAGAATCTTCTGATGGAGCGGAGGGGAAGGATCACAAAGAAGCAAAGGGAAACTCTGGGTAGGAAATCACAAACCTGGGGGGAGAATAACATACAGGAGTGAGTACCTTCTGGTCTTAGGTAGTTGTTAGCAATGGTACAAATGTGACTATAAATTTCCTAGAAATGATTTTGTCCTCAAAAAATAAACCCATTTGCTCAGGAGATGAAATCACAGGGCATAACTGGTAGGAACTCTAGAGATTGTGCATGTGGATCTGCATTACCTGCACATAAAAAAGGGAAGCCGTCTGGATTTTAAAGGTGGTAAGATGCTATTTGGTGGCATTGGGGAAGACACTGGTTCTGTTGTTCTCTGCTCCCTCTCCGCTCCTGCCTGAGCTCAGATCACTGCTGCCATCTGTCTGCCCTGGTTCCTACCCTGGTTCCTACCCTGACAATCACCCCCCTTCTGGGTGATTGTCAGCTCATTTCCTGGTGGACCTCAGGTCTCTCTGTTCTGCACTGGCTCCTGTGCCCTGAAACTCCAGGTGAGGGGCGTGGCCTCAGCAGGGTGGCTAAAGGGCTGGAGGGGGGGTGAGGGGCAGGACTAGAGCTGTGGCAGAGTGTGGGTGAATACCACTGGAAGGCCCCCGTTCACTTTGACCTCTTCTTCAGGGAAAAGTGGCCAGCCCCATGCTTGCAAACATGTGCTTGCCAGAGCTCAAATGATCATCAAGTATCAGGGCAGGACACCAGCAATCTCTGTGCAGTGGGGCTATGGCTAGAGCAGAGAAAGCACAGACTTTGGGTTTGAATTTCTTCTGCTTACATTCTTTAAGCCCCAGAGTTTAGATGGGTATAATAATTCCTCCTTCACAGTGTGCTGGAGGGTTGATGCAATAGCAGATGGGCGCCAGCACATAGCAGTCGCCTAATACAATGGTGGGCATGATACCACTGTAGTAACATGATCAGGATCACGGACCTGCCCAAGCACCACTCTAAAAATTTGAACATTTTTAAAGTAAAAACATAATATGCTATTTCGGAGAACTCAGAAAAACAAAAGGAGGAAGGAGAAAATTACCTAGGATTCTGCTTGTGGAATGGTCACTGTTATCATTTTGTTTGATACTTCTGTCTGCAGCTCTTGTTAAGCTGGGAGTTCCTTTTATTTTCCATGTAAAGGTAACTGTAGTGTTCATAGGGGCAGGCGGCTTGCTGGAGGATCTTGGGCTGTGGGCCATGCTTGATTTCTAATTCAATCCCATCCTTTACTAGCTGTGACCTTGAGTAATTTGCCTGGTTACTCTCTAAGTCATTTTCCTGTCTCTAAAATGGGATAATATTACCTATAACATGGCACTATTTAAATGAAACATTTTGGCTACATATGTAAGTGCTTAGTAACCTTTAGTTGTAGCTAAAATCACTATACTGTTTTGAATCCTGCTTTTTTTCATCCAATGTAACAGTCATTTTTCACATCGCTCTGTCAACATAATTTTAATGGTTAATATTCCATTAAATTTGATATGCTACCATTTCATTCCTCTGTTGGCAGGTATTTAGGTGGTTTCCAGTATTTCCTTTTATACGTTAAATTCGTATGAATATCTTTATACATGAAGCTTTTAATCTCCTATTTAACATTATTTCCTTGGGATTGATTAGTTGGCAGTAGAGAGATTAATGGGACAAAGGATTTGGGCATTTTTTCAGTTTAAGCACTTTCCAAAAAGCTAGTCTTGCACTGCCATCAGTTGGGGATGGAACTAAGCACCAGTTTTCCTGGCCCATGGCTCCTTGATCTGTGAGGTTCAAACTCACCTCGTCAGTTTGGAGCACTTCCCTCCAGCAACTTCTTCCCGCCTCAGCTCACAGTCTGGCTCTGTCCAAGCTGTAAGCCCTCACTAGACCTCATTCTGCAGATGCCCTGTGACTTGTCTGGCTGCCACACAGGGATAAGCAAGGCCTATAAGTTCTGGGAAGCTGGGAGAAGGAAAGGCAGGAAATCCAAGAGTCCAGTCAGACCCTGAGACCCATAGTGGGATCTACTTTGGTGGCAGGCAAGTCAGGAAGCAGCAGGCAGGCTTGGAGGTCAGGCCTCTTCACCCTGGTGGTCAGCAAACTCAAGCTCCGGGCGTCAGACTACCACAGCGCTACCAAAGACGCCGGTACTCACAGAGAGCTGTGAGCTCAAGGAGAGTTGTCTTCCAGGAGGTCATTGACCTTGACTGACTGGTGTGGGATAAATAGACCTCATAGTTTCAAGGTCAGAGACTCCTCCAGCCCCACGAGGACAAGTCTTGCACTACTTGGCGGTTTTTGATCCTCTTTTTCTCTTCTCTGCATATCATAGTTCTGGCCATCATATTCATCAATATCAGTTATTCCATTGGAATCACATCCTTATTCAGAGTATATTTGTCAATTTGTCTCCATTGGGCCACAGACTTAGAAGCCCTCAGGGTGGATACCGTCTTCCCCAGTAGAGAGGGAGCTTCCAAAGCAGATGCAACGCCTACTATACTGACTCTAAAATAGGTATGTGGCAGATACTGGGCTAGGACCTCAGGGACTTGAAATACTGAGACTCAGTTCTTGCTCACTAAGCAGTGATGCAGCTGCTTGGGGTGCTAAATGTATGTGCAGGCATATGTTTCACTGGACTCGTATTTGGTTTATAAGATTTACAGCACTGACTGTCTTCTCGTTTCTCCTGTTAGAGTAGGTACTGATAAGTGGAATCTAGTCCTTAAATCTCTCTCCTGTGGCCTTCTGGATCCTCGAATGTGGCCTTTGGACTGATTCCAGATTTTACAGAACTAACCTTTGAATAGAGGTATTTGTTCTGTGGAGTTTGGATTGGGTCCCAGGGCCACACTTGGGGATCTGGAGGGCCACATGTGGCCTTGAGGCCACAGGTTCCCCACCCCTCTAATGAATGAATAAGCACTAGTAATGAACACGCCCTAGTAATGAACAAGACCTTGTGCTTTATGGCCACTGCATAAAATACTATAAAATGCCCACACACACACACAAAAAAAACACAGGAAAGAAGCAGTCAGAAGACCTCCCAGAGAAGATGGGTTCCATGCTAGATCTTTCTAGAAGTAATTTATTCAGTTATAAAATTAAGATGCGGTGTTAATAGTGCTTTCATAGAGTACTCCTAGGGTAGTGCTGGTAAAATGCCTTGAAAAAGACTAGGAGGTCTTGGCATACCTTTTTGATACGTGGAACGTTCTGGTCCATGACCCTATTTGACTCCTTTGAAGGAGGTGGGCTAGGGTGGAATAAGTCTGAATGTAGGGATCTTGCACAAATCACTTGTCTTCTTTGAACTTTATTTTTCTTATCTATAAACTCGGCATAGTGATGCTGACCCAACAGGGCTATGGGGAGGATTACATGAAATATGTGCATAATGTAGCTTTTGCTTCCTGAGGCCAAGCACCAGCCCCTCTACCCTCATGTAGCAGGAGGAGTAATTAATAGCCTTGGAGGCCTGTGATGCAGGCTCCGCTGACCCTGCAAACTATTGTAATCTCTGTCTCACCTGCTTAAATGATGCTTGGGAGGAGAGCTGAGAAATGACAGGAAAAAGGTTTCATGTGCAGCTGATGAGTTAAGAGAATATTACTTAATTGTGGGTTTGATGGAAAACATTATATGAGGTTGGTTCAGATCTTTCCAGAGTTCTGCCAGCAACCTCAGAAGTGAAACCTTATTGAAAACATCTGGGGGGAATGTTGGCTCCCAGCCTGTCTCTGCTTTTCCATGCCCTAGAGCTGTCTCGCTCAGAAGACTGAGCTCAGCCCCAGCACTCTGCCAAGGGTGTTGGCAGCCTAGGCTGGGGACGGGCAATGGCTTTCCTCAGCTTCAGGTTCCAGCTCAAAGGTTGAAACCAGTTAACCTGAGCGAGGATTGGCTAGGCCTGCTGGTCAGTATTTCTTTGACATGAACCACTGACTTGAGTCCTTGCAGGATGAGTTAACTAATGTGAGGTTCTCGTGGAAGGGGTGTGGGCTTCCTACTAGATGCATGATGGGCTGTGCTGTCATTTGCAGTCCCCTTGGACACCAGCTAGAGAATGAGGATGCCATTCAAAGCACAGCCCTCCCATGTGCCCATTTGGAGGCTGCACGCCCCCTGCCACGGCAGCTGGTCTGTCAGATACTGTGGCTGTGCGGCAGCTGAAGTCCATTTGGGCTTCTTCCAACTCGCCACCAACCATGCCGACTTCAGCTGTATTTTCTTAAGGACAAGCATGGTGTGCCACTATTCTGTCCTCCTGAAGGGATATTTAGTCACTGCTGGTCTCTTTTTTCATTTACTTTCTAAAACATGCTTTTAGTGAGTTTTCATAGTTTGAATGTCAGTAAGTAAAGTTTTAAAACTTTGTTTTTTACTGTTCATGAAAGCAAAATATGTTTATTATTAAAAAAATTTTTGGAATACAGAAAGTATAGAAAATGATCCCATCACCGAGCAATGCCAAATATTTACACACTGGTAGATTTCCTTTTAATTTCTTTTCATCTATATAAAGGTAACAAAGTATCTGGTTATTAAAAATCATATTATGGATATTAAGTAACTATAGTTTTTAAACTGCTTTTTTTTTTTTTTTTTTTTTTTTTTTTGAGAGAGCCACAACCTGTCACCCAGGATAGAGTGCCATGGCATCATAGCTCACAGCAACCTCCAACACCTGGGCTCAAGCAATTCTCTTGCCTCCACCTCCCAAGTAGCTGGGACTACAGGCGCCCGCCACAACGCCTGGCCATTTTTTGGTTTCAGCCGTCATTGTTGTTTGGTGGGTCCGGGCTGGATTCAAACCCGCCAGCTCAGGTGTACGTGGCTGGCGCCTTAGCCCGCTGAGCCACAGGCGCCGAGCCTGCTTTTTTTTTTCAATTAACATGTGTTTTATTATTCTTCATTACATTATTTCCCCTCACCCCCCAGTGGTAAGACAGAATCTATTCACAGAAAAGAATACAGAAAACACTAAAGCTCCTGGTAGAGGGAGAGAACTCCAGTG
>CAUYON010137259.1:0-11024 GCA_963573935.1 Arctocebus calabarensis | reverse complement strand
ACAGCAACCTCCAGCTCTTGGGCTTAAGCGATTCTCTTGCCTCAGCCTCCCGAGTAGCTGGGACTACAGGCGCCCGCCACAGCGCCCAGCTATTCTTTTGTTTTGCAGTTCAGCTGAGGCCGGGCTTGAACCCGCCACCTTCGGTATATGGGGCTGGCGCCCTACTCGCTGAGACACAATTGTCTTATTTAGTTAGGGCTGCTAAAACAAATGACCATAGACTGGGTGGTTCTGGTCAGGGCCTTCGTGTGGATTGCAGACCACTCAGAAAAAGACACAGCTTTCTGGTCTCTTTTCACACAGGCACTGATCCCATTCATCAGGGCTCCACCTCATTAACATATTTTCTTCTCAATGGCCTCATCACCAAGACCATCACATTAGGATTAGGGTTTTAACATACAAATTTTGAAGGGACACAAGCATTAAATCCCTTATACACACACACACACACACATTATATTAAATTATGTTATATAATTATGTATGTTATACAAATAATTTCAATATATATAATGTATAATTATATGTGTGCATATACATATATAATATTATTGCCTATAACAGAAAGTTCAAATAAACAGTCTATAACTTTCAGTAGATGAACTAATACATACCCTCATAAGAAAAAACTCAAATCAATGCAGGGTAGGGAGCAGGAGAATGTGGGAGGGTGTGGGGGAGGGGAGGAGGGAGGATGATGGAGGATTATGGTGTATGGCACACCTCTTGGGGATGGTACATAATTATAAGAAGAACTTTACCTAACAAATGCAATCAGTGTAACCTAATTCTTTGTGCCCTCAATTAACCTGAAACAAGTACAAAAAAAAAAAAAAAAGTCCATTGGTTAGAGACCATGGAAGCAAGAATAGAAATTGCAATGTTTTGGACAGATTCATAACAAAGTAGCCAATGTTTTGTAAGTCTCATTTTCTGGATAGCAGTGGGTTTCACAGTGCTTTGATCAAGAAATTCATAGTTTTTGTGCAAATGTTTATAATTGTATCTAGAAAGTATTTGGATTATAAAAAATTTTTGCCTTAAAATTTGTGAACTAAGAGCTTGTGGTAAATTAATACCCATAGCTGAGATTCAGCTTTTAAGCAAGCTTGTCAAGTGTCTGTCTGATTTGAGCTTTTCTACTTCAGGTTGTATACAGGGAATTGGGAATCCAAAAATTTTTACAGGTGATGAATTCAGTTACTTTCACAGTGGGGAAGAAGTTAAGGTTAAATGAAATAATGCACTAGAGAGGATTTTAATCTGTTTAGAGGAAAGCTGTTATAAAAAAATTTTTTTTACATTTTATGTTGTTTATTCATATAACGATGCCTCTTAACATGCTTCCATAAGTAAATTTTTTCTACATGAAGAATTATTTTCTCAAGGTCATTCATACCACCTGAAATTGTCTTTTTCCCAATATTTTAATTTTGGTATACACTGTTTCTTTGCAGATATATGTAACATGTGCCCACAAAACATGTTTAAATATTCATGATTTTCCTATGTTGAGAAAACTCAGTATACATGTAGTAAAGTAAGATTTGATTATTCATTCATTTTATAAGAGAATTTACAAAAGGAACTTCAATTATCCTATAACCTTTTAAATGAATTTATAGTATTATCCAATAATAAAAATATTCCACTGAAAAACATGTTTATAGATATTTCAGAAATATATTTATTGGATAAAGTATTCATGAATTACTTTGAAACATTCACTAAAGTCTTCTTTATAGAATGGTTTTAATCTCTGCTTCATGTTCTTGCTGCCAAAGAAACATCACACAATATACCTCAAGGATACAAGTATGGCAAGATAAAGTAATACTTACGCTCACTCATGTGAGTGGCTAACATGATTTGCTTTGTCAGCTGTCATTACTCATAACTGTCAGAAATTCTCCCTAGTTCATCTGCAAAGCTGGATTTCTTACTGAGTACCACTGAAGATTTAGCTCCCTTTAATTCAACTTAAATATCTCAATATATAATTTAATGATACTACTATTATGACTGTACTTTAAAATACTACATAGTATTAAGGATTATATAGTATAGTATAGTATTTAAAATACTACACACTGTGGGTGTATAATGTTTGATCATGAATCCACCCATTTTTTTCATTCACTTATCTGCTTGATGTTAGCTAGTTTGTTTACTTGGGTAAACGACAGCTAGCTGCTACAGCTTCTGCTTCTCCAACTTAAGCCATTTGCATCTGGTTCTGAGGGACCAATTGTCTTTCCCTTACAATTAGGATGGTTTTGATAAAAAATAATTTTCTAGTTAGAGGCTAGGGTGGCACTGGGTATGCCCTTCTTTTGCAGGATGACACTTCCTTTGTGCCAAACATTAAAAACACACCTTTAGTGAGAGTTCATGTATACAACTGCTCAGTCACTTTGTTCTAAGTACAATTTTTTTTCTTTTTTAACATTAATCAACGTTCTTTTGTTGTTGTTGCTGTTTGTTTTTTTGGTTTTGTAGGGAGTATAATGTGCTGGTTTAATATACAATTTGAAATATTTTCATCAAACTGGTTAACATAGCCTTCATGGCATTTTCTTAGTTATTGTGTTAAGACGTTTATATTCTACACCTAGTAAATTTCACATGTACCCTTGTAAGATGCACCGTAGGTGTGTTTTCTTCAAAGCACAGTAGAAGAAATGATTAAACTTTTTCTGGAACTTAAGGAAAATCCTCACAGGGAGGTGACATGAGTGAGGGTTTGAGGGCTGAGCAGCTATTTCCCATCAGAGAAAGTACAGAAGACTGTTTGGTAATTGTACAGAAGCAATGCACAGTAAGGCGGACTGAACAGGGCCCTTTATCAGATGTCAGATAAGAGTAATACTATGCACACTTAGATAAGAAACAGTTTCTAATTTTAAATAAATGTGCGTAATATTGTCTTTCTTTTGATTCTATAGAATTTTTAGAGAAATAAAAGAGGGAAGAATAACTATTTCTGAATTGTGGGCCTTCTCCCATTGTTACCTTGGCTTAAAACATAAACTTTGCCTACACAATATTCGGGGCCTTTCTTCTCCATGTGTGTCCTTAGCGTCTCAGTTTGGAGGTCATTTCCTATAATCCACTATCCCTGGCTCCAGTTCTCTGCTATCTGCACTGGACATGTCATCTGTGCTTCTAATACATTCTCTGCTTTCTGTTCAATAGCACTGATCTGTCCACACATACTTATCCTTTGCCTGGTTTGAAATTTCCATCCTACTCTACTTTATTTATAGTTATAACCAAATGTCAAACTCCAAATGCCAAGTACTTGGTCTATGGTATCATTTACAAACCCGTTGAGTAGGATACTGGATCAACATAAACTACTCATTTAGAGTGATAAGAAGTTTCAAAAAATTACTTCGGATAAATGAATGTATATCTACACATTACATTCTACAAATGAAAGAAGACTTGGTTTCAGATTATTCATATCAATTTTATATCCAGTGCAACCAAGTTCTTTGGCAGGGTTGATGTCACCCTTACTGATATCACTGAACCACACTTGGTCCGTTCTTTGTAGCCAGATTGTAACACAAATCATAGGTGGAATTTACCTCCAATTCTATGCAATATATATTCTGTCCAGGAACTTTTATCTCTCTGATATCACCAAGATCTTGCATTCTTGGTGAATGTAAATATCAAACTTCCTTAACACTGAGGATGTGCTTTAAGTCAGGAGTATCAAGTCTACAGACTAAAGAGATGGTACTCTTTTCCCAAGTACAGGTGCATCAAGGTAAATGAAGAACCAGAAAGCAAAAGGAATGAAAGGGACAGACGATAAACTACTGAGGAATAATCAGTAATTCTTCTGCACTGAAGCTTTTCTGAAGGACACATGTCAAATGTCAACCTCACACTTGAGCTTGAGCCCCATTGTTATTTGAGTAAATGAGGACAGCTGCCTTGGATCCACCTCTAAGTTTTCTTGAGGTGTGCTCCATTGGCCTTCGCTGCAAGTTGTTTTTTAAATGCAAAGGGAACTGAGTAGGCTGATATAAAGTTGTTTGATGGGAATTCTCATTGATTTACAAAGATAACATTAATTAATGGTCAACCTCACGTGGTTGATCTAGATGGTGAGAGTTATGGTGTTGAACATATGACATTTTATGACAATTTGCCATTAGTATACAGTCCACATAGCGAGTGGCTTCAAGAGGTAATTATTTAGCCCAGAAGGGAGTGAAAAGTGAATACTGCCACATTTTAAACATATCTCAAGGCCTGATTATTTAAAAGGACTCATTTAAAAGTGTTAGGGTTAGAGTTAGAGTCATATTTTCATATTCCTTAGAATTTTAGAGTCATATTCTCATATTCCTTAGAATTGTTTTTTCTTTCTTAACACACCATTCCAAATTATAAGTGTAAGAGACCAGCACATCCATCCTAAAATAGCCCTTCTTGGCATCGTCCTTATTTTGAACTGATTATTTTGAGAAACTGCAGACACAGGAGCGTCTTAAAAGTAACCCCTTTGTAAGAGAAATTTAAATATATAAACAAAATTTCCATTTGTAAAGTTTCTCTCTCTCCCTCTTTCTCTCTTTTTTCATCCTGTCTGTACCAGGAAGCGAAGAAAAACAATATCACTAGAGACTCTTAAAACAATGGAAGAGGCTTGGACATAACTTTCTATAACAAACCTTATCTTTGTTTAGCATGGTCATGGGAATTTGCCCTACACCTTTTTAATCTTAGTTTCAGAAAACAAAATGATGATATTTAAGCCTGAAGATTAAAAGCTTCTCTGAGATCTCCACTTTATGAAATTATTCATTTCTTGGTCTCACTCATGTACATATGACATATACATGTTAATAGACTTCTGTTTGTTTTACTCTTGTTAATTCATCTTTAGTTACAAGAACTCCAGGTTAAGAACTATGAAAGTGGAGAAAAATATATATTTTCTCTCTACAAATGTTGTGTGAAATTTTGGCATATTGGTCCAGTTGTTCAGATTGCACCAGATGTGTGTTCTGGAGGCCCCTGCATTACTGTGCTGAGCTTGTAAGCAGTGCAAGATCAGTAATGGAAAATGGTTGGTCATCAATAATATGAGGCAATATAAATGAGGCATGCAAATGACTAAAGATGGTATAGTTCTACTATATTGGGGGAAAAAAACTAAAGTCATATTAAAGCAGTTTTTAGATTAGGTGTCATGGTAAGCATGATATTTTGGAAAAATAGTACTTCATTTTTCAAATGTGACAATAAAGTTGAAAAGAAAACATTTTAATTCACCTGTTGAGTTATTTGTACTCTTTGGAAGCAGAAGCTGAGCAGAAGTGAGGAACACAAATTTATAGAGATTGCTCTCACTAAAGAAAGAGAAGAGGGCTTAGGCAAGGGGAACCATCGGGGCATGAGGTGGCCCTGACCAAGTCTATTATAGCACAAGAAGGTTCTAGAGCAGATTGCCTGCTAGAAAGGTCCTGAATTTTGTGGAAACCACTGGCTTCTTAAATTGCTATCTTGCTCAGTCATTGTCTGGGCATGACCCTAAATGCTGAAGGGGACCTTAAAGAACTGAGAAGTAGAGACGTCGAGATCGTCTACATTCTTTAAGCTAAACAGCAAGTCTTTGCTTTTGGACTAGATCTGAGTATCTCATATCTGTGTCTGTCTCAATTCCTACTTTAGATTTCTTCTTTCTGAGTTGTGTTTCGATGGCCATTTTATTCTAATACAATGATAGGATACAGATTGGTAAATACTAATCTTGAAGATTTAAAACAAAGACATCAAGAAATTTTCTCATGCAGTCCACTTATGAAATAATCACTGGAAAATTTTGCCAGTATGGCAAACATAAAACAATAAATTGTTTAATGATTTGATTTCAGATGGTAATTTTTAAGAATATAAAAGGGTCAGGAGAAAACTTCTAAATACAGATCAAAAATGTTTTCATATAGCAAATGAGAAAATATCATGAATGTTATGTCAATCAGGTTGATAAAAATATCTCAGATTGCATGTGAAGCCCCCACACTGTACCCCATGATTGAACTAATGTACACAGCTATGATTCAATTAAAAAAAAGAATATAATATATTCAATTTATCAGATAATTTTTATGACATTCAACATTTATAAATTCTATTTATTTATTTTTTATGACATAACATCCTGGAAACATCTGATCAATCACATTTTCATGCTTCAAATGCAATAGCAATTTGTGTTTGTGAATATTTTATTAAAATATACCTCCTAATTTTCCAGTTGTGCATAGAAAGAATGCACAAATGAATAAATAGCTGTGGCACAGAGATTTTTTTGAAGCAAATATTCAAAACTGATTTATATTTGGATTATATATGTATTTAATAGTTTGAGCTATTAGAAATTTAAAATTGACTTTTTTATTTTATTTGCTAGAGAGTTTTGTGGTTTGGGATGTTTCTGAGCAATACTAAATGCATTAAACATGTAGGCAATGAGAAAAGCAAAATTTAATATTTTGTTGATGAAAAATCCTTAATTCTCAGCATTTGCTATTGCTTTATTCTGATCCTCTGAGGTTGAAATATTTTTGATTTTTAATTATCTTGTTTAAAGTATTGCAATTTTTGCTATTGCTTTAAGTTGAAATTGGTAACATAATATTCATAATAATATTATTGTTTTTCTCAATTTTTTTCAGTTTTAAAATAGAGCCACATTTTCTTTTAAAAAGATGTAAAGCACTAGTAAGTATTTCTATTTCTATTTGGACTAGATTTATTCAAATCATAACATTAGAATATTTTATTGATATATATACTCTGCCAAACATAGCCATTCAGCACTTAACACATGTTCTCTTAACACATGTTCTCATCCCAAGAGTATTGTAATTTTAAGTATTATTGTTTTCACTTTACCAGCAGATCAAGTATGACACAGAGAAATGAGATGATTTCCACTAATTTACTAAGTAAGTGGTAAAGTTAGTATGTAAAACAAGATTTGTCTAATGTACAACCTAAATTCTGTCAGCAACATTTATCTGAATGTTTGTAAACACGTTTTTTTCCCATGTATTCATTTACACATACATGTAATCACATTTGCTAACCTGAAATGAAGGCGGAATCAGTTCCAATTCCTGGTCTTTGAATCACCAAGGGGTGTAAAGTAAAGGTATGATATCTAGAAGTAGGAAAAATAATACCAACATTACGCTTTTGTGACGATTAAATAAAGTATGCATTCTGATGCAAAGTAGTCATCCAAAATGTTATTTTCTTCCTATCAATGCCTTCTCAGAGTAGGCAAAGCCTCAAAAACAGACATTTAATTACAGCCTTAAAGGTGACAAATAAGATTTTAGTCAATAATCAGGAAGCTTAGAGACCAGGTAAATCTTTCTCTACTACCTTAAAGATGAAAATTAGGAAAGAAGCACTAGAATACAAAATTATACTGAAGAGGTACTACTTTTATGGAATCGATCAATCTCTGCAGAGTTGGTGAAAAAAGTTTCTAACAGAATTTTAGATAAAATTTTAATCCCATAGCAGATTGTAAACTATGAAATCTGATGCTGTTAATGAACTTTAGTTTTTAATAACATTTACATTTTTGAAATGTTTCTTAAGTGCTTTCCTATTTAGCAATGGACTCAAAGTATTCACAAACAATTCTGCCTTTTCTACCATATTGGAGTATGTTTATGTACTAGGAAAAGGGGCTATGATTTCTGGTGACAAAATAAACTTCCAGATTCCAGCCTGTGTAATAAGAAAAAAGGAAAATCTGCACGTGAACATTAGGAAAAAATCAAAATTACGTATGTATATGCAAAAAAAGTAATTGTTCACTCACAAACAATGAGTTTCAAAGGAAAAAGTGATCATAAAAATTTAGACAACAGGATAGTATTTTGAGTTTAGATTGTAGAGAAGAGACACATTTGGATTTGAATAGAATCTCGCTTAGCATTAGTTCTGAGAAAAAAATAACACTTCAGTTTCAGATTGCCTGTCTCTAAAATGGGGATAATAATATTATTGCTTTCTTGGTAAGATTTAACTTTTTTTTTTTTGAGACAGCCTCAAGCTGTCACCCTGGATAGAGTGCGGTGGCATCACAGCTCACAGCAACCTCCAAGTCCTAGGCTCAAACGAGTTTCCTGCCTCTGCCTCCCAAGAGGCTGGGACTACAGGCGCCTGCCACAACACCTGGCCATTTTTTGGTCGCAGCCACCATTGTTGCTTGGTGGGACCGGGCTGGATTCGAACCTGCCAGCTCAGGTGTACGTGGCTGGTGCCTTAGCCCATTGAGCCACAGGCGCTGAGCTTCTTGGTAAGATTTAAATGACAGAATTCAAGCAAAAAAAGATGACATTGTATAGGGCAAGTAATAGGTGCTTGGATAATGTAAACACATGCAATCACTAAGTAAGTAGGTGATCAATATTCTGAATTAATTATTTTCTTATATATTATTATTACATAATAAAATGTAATGGGAAAACAAAAAGTGTGTGAAATACTTATGAATAAAATTTTGCAACTTTCCACAAACTATAAAGAAAATCAGAAAAATACAGATACATGCCATTTTAATTATGTTATTTCTCACCAAGTTAAAATAAAAATTCATTATAAGCCAATTTATCTCACTTTAAAAATTCAAAATTGATTATAAACTTTATCTAAATGCATTCATGCATGAGCATGTCTAAGCTATTTTTTGAAAAAGGACACCAGTGATGGCAAGCACTCTTATTGAATGGTAACCTATGGAGGACCTTTGAGAGCAGTGTGGCCCTGACTTAGATGCAGACAAATACAAAAGTGAGCAAGATATGGACTCCAGGCCCAACCAAGGTACAATTAAATACCAAGGTACAATTTTCTTCCATCCCTCTCTCTGTTCACCCCTTGCCCCCAACCCCCACTGTGTACCAGCATCATTTTCCTCATATCAGAGTTGAGTATATTTGATTATTGCTTCTCCATTCTTGTGAGGCCTAAGAATTGTTTCCGGCAGGAGGGAAGAGATGGAATTAGCATTTTAAAAAGTCTGTATCAATTATAGAAAGGTATACCCTATTTTGTTATAAGGTAATAACAATTAATTTCTGGGTAAATTAATAAAAATTAATTTCTGGATAAATTAAGGAAACAGAACAATCAGAGTCAAATGTATACCAGAGGATGCATGGGAAACCATTTTTTATGACTCCCAGAAGACAGAAAACATTCCTAAACCCAGAATAAATGAGGGGAAAATATTGACAAGTGTGTGTACATAAAATTTAAATTTTAGAAAATAAAGCAAAAGAATTTATGAAAAACTGAGAAAAATGCAACATATTGAAAAAGGCTACTATTCACTTAGGCCTTTATATAAACATTGAAAATAAATATACAACAAACAAATGGGAAAAAATGTCAAAGCATATAAAATTAATTATCAAAAATAGATTTTATTTATTTTTATTTTGGGGGATTTGCTGAGGATGCAAGAAAACAGGTTACAATGCTTGCATTTGCGAGGTAAAGTCCCTCTTATAATTGTGTCCCACCCCCCCAATAGATGTGTCACACATCGTGACTCCCATCCTTTTCTTCCATCCGTCTCTCTGCTCACCCAACCCCCACTGTGTAACAACATCATTTTCCTCATATCAGAGTTGAGTATATTGGATTCTTGTTTCTCCATTCTTCTGATGCCTAACTAAGAAGAATGTATTTCAGCTCCAGCCAGTTTAATACAAAAGTTAAAAAGTCTCCATCTTTTTAGTGACCAAATAGTATTCCATTGTATACATTTACCACAGCTTATTAATCCATTCCTGGGTTGGTGGGCATTTAGATTGTTCCACAATTTGGCAATTGTAAATCGAGCTGCAATAAATGATCTAGTGAAAAATGTCCTTATGATAAAAGGATTTGTTTTCCTTCTGGGTAGAAGCCCAGTAAAGGGATTGTAGGATCAAATGGGGAGGTCTAGCTAGAGTTATTTGAGGGTTCTCCATACTTCCTTCCAAAAAAGTTGTATTAGTTTGCAGTCCCACCAGCAGTGTAAAAGTGTTCCCTTCTTTCCACATCCACACCAGCATCTGTGGCTTTGAGATCTTGTGATGTGAGCCATTCTCACTGGGGTTAGGTGATATCTCAGGGTAGTTTTGATTAGCATTTCTCTGATAATTAGTGACTATGAGCATTTTTTCATATGTTTGTTTGTCATTTGTCTGTCTTCTTTAGAGAAAGTTCTATTCATCTCACTTGCCCATTGATATAAGGGATTGTTAGCTCTTTTTTTGTTGCTTAATTTGAGTTCTCTATAGATTCTAGTTATCAAGCTTTTGTCTGATGGGTAATATGCAAATATCCTTTCCCATTCTGATAGTTGTCTGTTTGCTTTGGTTGTTGTCTCCTTACTTATACAGAAGCTATTCAGTTTAAATAAGTCCCATTTGTTTACTTTTGTTCTTGCAATTGCCACAGAAGTTTTTTTCATAAAGTTTTTCCCCAGTGTTTTTCCACACTCTTTTTTTGAAGATTTCTATTGTTTCATGCCTTAGATTTAGATCTTTTATCCATCTTGAGTCAATTTTAGTGAGTGGAGAAAGGTGTGGGTCCAGTTTCAGTCTTTTACATGTGGCTATCCAATTCTTCCAGCACCATTTGTTGAAAAGGGATTCTTCCCCCCCCACACACCGTGTATGTTCTTGTTTAGCTTATCAAAGATTGGGTGGCTGTAAGATATTAATTTTATCCCCTGGTTTTGTATGCAGTTACTGAAGTCTATGTCTCTATTTTTATGCAAAGACTGTGCTCAAAAATTAATTTTTTTATTGTCTGTATTATTAAATCATAGATGTGTACAATAGTGCAATCAAGGGGTACAATGTGCTGGTTTCATATACAATCTGAACTATTTTAATCAAACTGATTAACATAGCCTTCCTGGCATTTTCTCAGTTATTATATGAAGACATTTGTATTCTGCATATAGCAAGGTTCGCCTG